>JASAMX010006164.1:0-97230 GCA_030248175.1 Microlaimidae sp. YZB2_3
GAATATAAAGAAATAAAAGAACTTAGCGGCTATTTATTACACTAAACTTTTAAGCTATTAGGAACTTAGATATCGTGACACACATCACGACATATTGCACCAATTTTAACGATCAAGGTATCAAAATAAAGTGGAGAGTAGCCGTTTTCTTTTAATGCATAATTTGTAACAAAAATCGTTATACCCATTGAGGTATCGTTCACGTACAGAATTGTCAAAAAACGCCATTTTGGGGGGTCATTAGTCCTGAACCACTGGAGATATTTTGTTGAAAAAATTTTTGTGGGCTATTGGGGGCAGGGGTAAGGTTTTCACAAAAAATATCAAAATCTAAGACAAAAAGTTTGACTCTGCAACGCACCTTTAAACAAAAATAAGAAACACGAAAAAATAAAACCCCATATTCATAGCACCTTGAAACCAAAGTTCGTTTTAATCGCTTTAATTAGCATTATTGTTCAAAATACTCATTTATGTTTCTTTTAAAGTAAAAATATAGTATATTCAACTTCAAATAAGTATGGTTTTTTGGCAGCTAAGAGTGGGGGAAGGGGTTGAGGTGGTGGTTACGCGGGGTAAATTGCATCTTGAATTCTGGAAAGGATGTATTGATGTATGGAAAATTTTGAAATCTAAAAAAGGGTCAGGGTGAGTCTTGTGGGTTTTCAAAACAAAATACTTTAGAGGTGTCAGATTTAAAATTTTGAAAGAGGGTCAGGTTAAAAAAATTAAAATATTTTCTGAGGAGAACTTGATTTTGTCTAGGAGGGAGGTCCAAAATTTTGTGGTTAAAGGACTCCACCATACCTCTCCATTTCATGGATATAAATCTCATTAAATAATCATGTTTTTGATTGGTGAACACTTTCTTTTGGTTTTTTATAGTCATTTTTTTGGTCAATCTTTTTTGGGTGATTTTCCTTTTTTTGGCAAAAAGTAACGTTTTGCCGGGCCTATACCTTTTGCCGAGCTTTTGCCAGCTAATTTCAGTTTAGCCGCGACTTAGCTTTAGTACTAAGCCCAAAAAACCCTTTAGTACTAAAGCACTTTAGCCTTAGCTTTAGTAATAATGACACCCGTTGCTTATAGTAAGGGTCTTTAAACCGTTACTATGAGTATGAAGCTACAAACAAAATGTAAATTTTCTATAAAAAGATCCCTATTGCGGCTAGCCCTAATTACTGAAAAAAGAAAACAATTTACAACCCTTAATTACACTGTATTAGTACAGATATTTGCAGACAGGCTATATTAAAGCCCTAAATAGTGACTAGGAGGTAAATAAAAAAGGGTGACTTCACTGCATAGTACACACCAGTTCGTATGTAAATTATTAAATAAAAATATTGGTGTTTGAAAAGCCTTTAAGAATTATTTAGCGGGTTTTGCTATCAAAAAAAAAATGTTTGATGGGATTTTTATGGGAATATTTTGTTATTTTAAACAAAAAAACAACGGTAAAGATTATTTGAGCAAAATGGGGCGTTAATCTAACGCTGAAATTTTTTGAATTTTAATTTGAATACGAACCTCAGTTTAGACAAACAATTCTTGCCGCACCACCTAATGTTTAAAAATAAAGGACAATCCTCGCTTATTACAATTATACATCTGAACAGCCAACACCACACCACGCGGATGTTGGCTGTTTAGACGCCAGCGGACCACAAACGCCAGCCTTACGAAGCCTGTTGGCGTCGCTAGCAAGGCAAACAAACCATGTTCACCGGGTCTTGAGACGAAAAAAAGAAACCTACTCATCCAAATTCTCTGCCGAGGCTGCCAGCAGCTCACAAATGAGGAAGCTGGCCACCAAGACACTCATGATAATCACGGAAGATAGACGAGCCATTTTATTTTTAGTTGTTGTACCTAAAATATAATTTTTCGTAATTAATCGAAAAAAGTTAATTCAAATCAAGTCAAAGTTTATTTCTAGAAAACCAAACAAATATTTTTAATATCACAACAGCGAGCCGATCATGGTCGCAACACGACACAAGTAAACAAAACAATGTTTAATTAAAGTCACCCAAAGACTTATCAAAAATAAGCACTAAATTAAGCCCCTACCTACATACATAATCTGTTTTTAAAATTTTCAGCGAGCTAGCTGAAACTTGTTCATTTGATAAGGAGTAACATTTTCAACCAGCCCTATTGCTGAAAAAACTTTAAACGTTTATTCTGCTTTTTGCACTTTTATTTTAATAGTATGTCCTCTTGTAGAATTAAGATTGAAATAGAAAAATCATTAGGATTTATGTTTGTTTTCAATTTTATGATTTTATAACACTCCAAAAGATCAACAATATAACGTCGGTCAGTTAGCTTTTGAAGTTTTAAAAATTTCAATCTGTCATCATAGTTTATAGTTTATAGTTCTAATTTACACCTTTTAAAAATCCTTCTGGTGAAATGTCGCTGCACTCTTTTTATACCAACTGTATATCTTTTTCATGTGTGGATTTCAAACAACGCTATCCAACACGGGACGAAAATATTACATAAGCGCGTAGAAGATTTTTAACTGAGTTGGTGTTAAGGTAGAACTTCAAAGTTTTGACCACTTGGACTACAAGTCGCATATCATTATAAATATTAATTTTTGGCCCATAAAAGTGGGGTGCTATAAAAAGTTAAGAATCTGTGCTATTTAGTGGTAATAAAAACATAACCGAAAAGTTTGTCCAGTTCGAAACAGATGTCCATGGATTCTACCTCTGAAAACCACAATAAGGCCTTTTAAAAAAATTGATTCGTTATTTTTGGGTGAAATTTTATAATAAATTAGGGTAATGTAGGGGGCAACTTTCAGAGGTGGTTTGGGTTCAAAACAATCTCAGGATTTTTTTTAAATTGCAAAAAAGACTTTTTTTACAAAAATATATAGTAAAAAAAATCCTGAAGTCCTTTTTTAATCGTTTATAATAAAAAAAATGGTAAAAGCCTATATCTAACTATTTCCAAACTTTCGTTTAAAAATAACGAATCAATTTTTTTAAATTTTCGTTTAATTTTCTTTTAATTGACGTCGAGAAACTGCATTTTGAACCATTCCTTTAAAAGCTCCTTTTAATTGAAAATCCCCGAGGACTCAGTAGCCGAGTGGTTAGTACATCGCGCTCGAATCCTCGGATCCATGGGTTCGAGTAGTCGCTCGACCATATTTTTAACGCCGAAAAATTTTTTTTTATTTTTTAGCTTTTTAATTTAAAAAATGTTTTATTATTTAAGATACGCTAAATAGAAAATCAAAAAATAGAATATTTTTGGTAATAAACTTTATTATTATTTTGTATTTTTGACATGTATTTTATTGATGTTATTTGATGATTGTGGACGATAACATTTTTTTTCAGAAAAATGTATGTAAAAACTACGTATAGTAAGATGTAATTCAAAAAGATCTGTCGTCAAAAAAAAACTGTGAAGTTCTACCTTAAAAGATGTAAATATTAGCGAAGAAATTCCAAAAGTTTCTTTAACAATTAATTCACAATGCTTTGAGAACTTCAAAATGTCAGAACTATGAATATCAAGATCCTTAACTAAATTTGTTTCAGTGAGGATTTTATCAGAAATAGTATGGTCAAAATTGATTTTTTGTTTCGCAAGACGAATATGCAATACTTCACATTTATTTTCTGCAAGTTGAAGCTGCCAATCTTTCGACCATTTTTGATTTCTATTCAGATGCTCCTGTCCTGTAGATGAGTATTTTTCTCTGTTTGTTTATTAGGTGAGAAACTTGTAAAAACTTTTGGAATCGTCGGCAAAAAGCTTGATTTTGGAATGTTTAACACAGTTGTATTCCAATCAAAAACGTTTTGTCCATTTAAAGCACCTTCCAGTAACCCCATAACATTTTAATTTATACAACAGCTTTTGATGAGAAACGGTGTCAAAAGCTTTTGCAAAATCCAGATAAATAACGTCAATCATTTTTTTATTATTTAAATATAGTGTTCAATCATTCATAATTCTGAGCAAATGGGTAATGGTTGAACTGTTATCTTTAAAGCCATGTTGGAACCTAGACAAAATTTTATTGAAAAAGGCTGAAAGTTCATTCTTAACCAGTTACTTCATTAAGTTATAAGCAAAAGAAGTTAAAAATATGAGCCGATAGTTTTCTTTATTATTTTTTAAGCTTTTTTTAAAAATTGGGATGATAATTGCAGTTTTCCAGTCAATTGGTAGCTTACCATTATTAAAAGATTTATGACACAAGGTTGCAAGTGAATGAGCGATAACTTTTAGCAATTGTTTAAAAAAAAGCCGAAAGCCGTCAGGGGCGGGTCCACTAAACGCGTGCTGACTACGTGCTATCTTAGCACGTTGTTTAAAACTCTTGTTAATGTTTTAATTTCTGGGTTTTTTTTCTCGAAAAATCTAACAAAACTTTTTGTTTACTTAGAACAAACTGATATTTTATTAATTTTATACATATTTGTTGTAAATACAACTATTAAAGCAATAACCCCTAGTTACGGGTTAGCAAAACTCCTAACTACGGTTTAAGGCTTTATTAAATTTTATTTCAAACAAATATGCATAAAACTCTTTAATATTAATTATTTTATCTAAAAAAAGAGTCCCATAAGTTTTCTCAAGAAAAAACCCAGAAATTAAAACATTAACAAGAGTTTTAATCAACGTGCTAAGATAGCACCTAGTTAGCACGCGTTTAGTGGACCCGCCCCAGGAATCTTAGAAAGCTTGTGTGGAATTTTTTTAATTGCAGATATAACGTTTTTGACTGTAAATGACATATTCTCTAAAGTTGCCCCCTACATTACCCTAATTTATTATAAAATTTCACCCAAAAATAACGAATCAATTTTTTTAAAAGGCCTTATTGTGGTTTTACGGAGGTAGAATCCATGGATATCTGTTTCGAACTGGACAAACTTTTCGGTTATGTTTTTATTACAACTAAATAGCACATAGCAATACGTCTTATATGTGGTTCAGTTCGTGCTGCTCCCCAATGTGGATTTAATCTTTCGTTAAAAGGAAGAGTGTGAAAAATGATTTCTAAAAATCGGAAAACCAGGCGATTACAGGATTATCTTAAAGCGTACGAATTATTCCTTTATCCGTTTCAAATAATTAAAAAGGCTTTCCTGAACTTTGTGCATAATCATGTCAACATTCCCCGAATCCTGGGGACTCATCTTCACTCGTTGATATTTTTAAACAAAAAAAGAGGAAGGATATCAATTAGTTTAAGTTTTAATCCACTTTTAATAAAATGTTCAAATAGTTTCGATACATATTTTATGAGGTTCACATTTTGTATTTTTGTAAAATATGGCTGAGCTTCAAAAAAAGCCAACGTTTAAAACCAACGCCAAACATTTTGTAAATTTTTTTTCATTTTCACAAACCAAACTTGGCGAGAACAATTAACAACAGTTACTAATAAACCCGCTTCTTGTTTGAAAGAAACAAAAGTCTTAATTACTAATAAGCTAAAGAACATAACACACCTAAAAAGTTACATTGTTGATTTATTTATAATCGTTAAAATTAAAATTATCACTGATTACAGAATCAAATAAAAATAACTCATTGATATGCACGTTAGCAAAACAATATTATACTTATACTATAATTAATTATCACAGAACAAAGCATTAACTTTCAAGCGAAAAAAAGTTTAAAGAAATTAGGTATATAAAAACAAAAATCACAAAAATTTAAAATTTAATGAAGCTCATTATGTGATTAATTTTCTGTTGTTTTTTTATTTCCACGAACTAAACCACATGAACTTAACTATCTAACAATGAATAACTATCTTAAAAAAACATTTTATAAAAAAATAAAATTAATATATTTTACAACTAAATTTCTTTTGGTTGATGCTTAAACCACCCTTTGATTTGCTATTTCACTCTTCAACTGCAACAGCAACAATGTTCTAAAATAGATTTAATGGTAAAAAATAAGGGTGATTTATACAGTATACATGGGCGTCGCCAGCCAGAGTAACCGGCCAAAACAGCCATGGAACGTTAGAGCTAGGTAGTAAAAATCCGGAAATAAGTACTTAAGAGCCAAGCAGCTAAAGAGCTAAAGTGGGAGATAGATAGATGATAAAAAAACACAAAAGAACGAAGGGAACAAAGAACAAGACTGAAGAGAATCGGACTTTTTAGCACCAAAAGGCCAAAAAGATAACGACTGTAGAGCTTTGACGGCGCTTAGTTAGTTTTTTAATAACGTTATAGGGTGTAAGTTTGCTAGGAAACACATTACATGGGAGTTTAGAGCAATATATTTTATTTTTTAAAGTATTTTAACAAGTCTGCTTTTGCAATACATGGTAAGAAAGTTTAAAACCAAAATTTTATTTTTATCAAGGTTTTTGTTTAATTACTTCCATGTTTATGCGTTTTTTTGCAAATAATTAGTTTTAATTTTGTGACATTATTTTGCTTCGATAAAATTCTTTTCCAGCACTTCTCTCAGCTCAGTGGTCACTAAGTAAAAATGAGCCCGTATGCTTAAGAAGACCGAAAAGTTGTTTATTGAATTGTTTCTTACGTTTTTTTTTGCTTATTTTTAATGAAATTGTAATATTATATTACTAAAAAAAATTCCACACGAAGCGCGGAATTTTTTTTATTCTTTAATACATAACGCTTAAAATTTGAAACCTTTTTGAACCTGCTATTCAAAATTATGTTCAGAAATGGTTGTTTTGGCTCAGTTAGGATCTAAAATTTATTCATAAATAATATCCACAAAATACAATCGAATATTCTGCGCTTTTTCTTAATTTCAAACGTGGGTTTTCAAATATTTCTAGTTAATTTAAATTAGACTTAAGTTATTTGGAACAAACAGGAAGCGCTAACGTAAGCAAAATAATTATTCGATTCTATTTTCGAAACTTTGCAGTACGTTAATAGCATTTGTATTATGGATTTACTACCTAAAAAAGCTTAAACAATTTTACTTGCAGTTTAAAATTTTATTAGTCTTCAGTTACCAGTCGGTTTTTTAAATTTTCAATGAATTTTTGTAATTTCTTTTTGTTAAATTACATGTCTGCGACTATATAATACTTATGAACACAACACACATAAAATAGTTGTATATAATGACCCGGAAATAACTGTGTTGCTAGGCTTTGTCAACAATATAATATGAATTTTCATTCTAACAACCGTTTACAAAATTGTTTTATATTTTTTTTTTGGGTTTTTGCTTTACTAAGCTTGCTTAATCCAAGCAAACCACTATATACAAATGATTTCTCACGTAAGATCCCATTTTTAAATCACTGCACGTCCAATAGCCGCACGATCGCCCATTTAATCTACTGTTTACGTTTCGCAGTACATAGTTATGGAAAATTTCTAGATTTTAGACATTTTTTAAATTGAAAATCTATGGTTTTATAAGTTTTCAGCTCGTTTAAATCTCAAATTGCTAATTTAGGTCTTAACTTTTACGGAGGTGTCAAAAATTTCTCTAAACATTGCTCAAATCAAAGTTCGCACGGCTCCCATAAATTTAGTTGTTTTTTTAATTCAAATCGTAAAATGTAATATAGTTAGTTACTACATACTTACTTATTCCGGGAAAGTGATTTGTTCTGTATAAACTGTTTTCTGCGCTATAAAATTAGTTTTTCTGCGCAGAACCCCGAACAGTGAAAACCCGCGCGCGCTTACACAGTGCAAGACAGTTTGTGATAAAAATCTAATTTTTTAAGTTTTACATAATTGAGTGGATCCATTTAATTTTTTTACGAATAGATGATAATTTATTAAAATATTAAAGAAAATATAATAATATTAATAATGTATTAAATAGCTTTACGTTTTTAAACCACAAGAAAAACATTATAGCCCAAATTCATGAATCTTACGTAATATATAAGTTCCATACGGTGTCGTTTAAATTGATATTCAGAATTTTTCGCGCGGTTTTCCAATTAAGTTTTTTAAGGAATCCTTCGCCAGTTGCAAACGTACTTTCAAGATCTTAACCCTTTGGGATTCATTCCGCTGCATATCCAAAAAAAGATTCCGCGCCACTACTGCTTAGAGTTAAACTTGACGACGGACGTCAACAGAACGCGCACTGACGCGGACTTTAACACAGAGCAGCACTGACGCGAAATCCATGCTGCGGATTTGCAGCGGTTTTTAAACAAAAAATCCCAAAGGGTTAATCTCACTTAAGGACGATTTATGGATTAACACAGTACTACAATAATGCTTCATTCTAATATTCTTTTTTTTACAAAATATTTCCATCAGAAATAAAATTTTAAAGCAAAAATATATTGGTAAACTTAATAATAAAGTAGTGTTTTTGGTGTGTGTGTGTGTACCCCTTTTGACAATGCGCATTAAAAATTTATAGAGCTTAAAAACAACTATAGTTTAATTGGGTTTTATAGCTAATAAATAGTGTCTTTAGGCTGCTAAATCTCAATTAATTACACATTTAATGGGCAGTTTAAATAGCCCCAGAATGAATTATGAAGAGAACTTTGTAAATTATTATCAAACGGGTTACTCCCTTGAGGTAAAAGGTAATGAATAATAACCACTCTTATTGCTATTTTATTGCATTTTTTTACTTTTAGATGTTTACCAAATTATAAATGAAAGAAAAAAACAGCCGCTGCTAACTGTAAAAACATCCAAACTTTTAATCATATTAATTATTTCGTTCAAAATGTAAATATTGTTTCATAAATTTATCTATTTTACTTTTGTCAGAAAAAAATATTTTTTGCTAAATATTTTAAAGTATTCACGTTTGATTTTTTAGATAATCAAAAGCATACCGCACAAAAGGGGATTAAAGAAGATTCACCGCATCGGACACAGAGAACGAAGCCAGACGGCAGCCCTCGATCGGAAGGGGGAAATACCCAACCCCGAAAGGGGGAGGGAGCACTCTCTAGAGAACCCAAAACCCCATAGCCTAGACGGAGCGACCCCAAAAGGGGGGGGGGGCGCCGGGACCCCAAAAGGGAGGGGAGAACACAAGGGGGGAGGGAAACCCCCAACCCCTCCCGCCACCTAGCAGAAAAAAGAGAACATATCCGGAAAAAAAGAAATCGGCCCTAAAAAAAAAGCGGGCGCTATTTGGCTCAGGAACAGGAAGGCCCCGGGAAAACACACCTTCCTGAGACCAAAGCAGAAAGACGGACAGCGAGAAAAAAAGCCACCCTCCCCAAAAGCCCTCTAAAACCCAAAAACAAGCAACCGAGAAAAAAGGAGCACGCAACGAACAACAAGACAAAAAAAGAAAGAGCCGCTTCTTTAAATAAATGAACTTAAATTAACTGAGAGCAATTTCAAAACAGAAGCAAAAAAAGCAATTGAGTCATCTCCTGAACCAGGAAAATATTTGAGAAAAATTGGCTATTGGGCAGAGATAGTTTTAGAAAAAATCATAAAATCGAAAACAAAAAAATTCTACTCCCACCGCAACTTAAACGTCACAGAGTAAGTTTCATTTTGTAATAGCAAAATATCTTGAGTTAAAGACAAAATGTAAAGGCAAGAGAACACGAAATTATTAGAGCGCTAATGTAAATTATTATTTTTTGACATACAAACCACCAAAACAGACATCTTTATAAAAAACTCAACTAAAAACTTATAATTTTTTGCTTATCAGAAGATATTATCCGAAAATGAGTTTTAAGATTGCTTATTGCGAAACATTAAGCTTAAAATATGCAATCAAAAAAAGCGCCATTTTCCACTTTTTGCTACCTTGATTGTTGAGATCTGTTAAGATTGGCGAATTGTTGAAACTGCTTTAAGATATTTTGAGATAAAAAAATTTAGAGGGCTATTTAGGAAGAGGTAAAGTTTTACAAAAAATCATAAAATCTAAGACAAATAGCAGTACACGTCTTTAAATGACTAGTCAATAGAGCAAAAGAACTTGAGCGGAAAAATAAGAAATTTTCACCCGACACTTAGAGCTGAATTCGAAACTTGAAGCACAAAATAAAAGCCAAGCCCAAACCAGCTTTTTTTATTTAGCACCAAAAATTCCTATTTTCGCGATAAGTTCTCAAATTTTCCAATAACTCTAAGCATAGTGGACAGGAAGGGAGGTGGGGTATCCCCTTCCCCCAAAAAAATTCGCAAAAAAAAAGTGAAAATGCCCTTTTGATGCATAATTTTTAACTTAAATGTTTCGCAAAATAAGCAATCTTAAAACGATTTCGGGGATGATATCTTCTGATAAGAAGCAAAAAAATTATAAGTTTTAATGAGTTTTTTATAAAAGATGTTGTTGTATGCTCAAAATAATAATTTACATTAAGCTCTTAATAAATTAATCTGTGTTCTATTTACCCTTTACAATTTGTCTTTAAAAACTCAAGATAGTTTCTATTAACAAAAAAATGAAACCAAAAACTTAAAACTGTACTGAAATGTTAAAGTCGTGCGAGTCAAACTTTTTTTCTTTAATTTTAATGATTTTTTTGTAAAAACTATACCCGTGCCCCCAATAGTCCACAAAAAATTTTTCATCAAAATATTTTCACTGTTCAGAAATATAGACTCCCCAAAAAATTCTTTTTTTTACAATCCTGATTTTGAAAAATCTCAATAGTAAAATTTAAGTTACAAAAAAATTCTATTTAAAGAAAGCGCTACTTCTAATTTAATTTGATACCTCATTGTTAAGATGTGCAGTATTCCAACAGTCCTTTAAGATATTTGAAAAAAAATTAGAGCTATTTAGGAAGATAAAGTTTTTTACAAAAAATCATAATAAGACAAATAGTACACGTCTTTAAATGACTAGTCAATAGAGCAAAAGAACTGAGCGAAAATAAGCAAATTTTCACCGTAAGTAAGCACTTAGAGCCGTGAATTCGAAACTTGAAGCACAAAATAAAAGCCAAGCCCAAACCAGCTTTTTTATTTAGCACGAAATTCTGATTCTTGCACAGAATTCTCAAATTTTCCAATAACTCTAAGCATAGTGACAGAAGGATATCCCCTCCCCCCCAAAAAATCTCGAAAAATCCACACTTCCTCACCCCTCCCCTTTAATTTCACCCCACCCCCCCCCTTAAAATTACCCGTCCCAGTACTAAAAACGCTAAAAATGATTTTATACCAAAAAAACTAGAGATGCTCCCTCCCCCAAATTCAGGATATTCCCCCTTCCAAAATCCGAGAGCTGCCCGTATATGCTTCAATTCTCTGTGACCAATGAGTGAAATAGTATCTTTTTAAAAAATCACAAAGCTAATTTGTCGACTTTCATTATCTAAAAAATCAAACGGAATACTTAATATTTAGCAAAAATATTTTTTTCCTGACAAAAGTAAATAATAAATTTATAAACAATATTTACATTTAACGAAATAATTAATATATTAAAAGTATTTTACAGTAGCAGCGCGTTTTCTTCATTTATAATTTAAACATTGTAAAGTAAAAAAATGCAATAAAATAGCAATAAGAGTATTATTCATACCTTTACCTCAAAGAACCCGTTAAATAATTTACATCATAATTCATTCTCTATTAAACTCCCATAAAATGTAATAATAATTTACACCTAAAACACTATTTATTACTATAAAACCCAATTAAACTATAGTTTTAACTCTATAAATTTTTAATCCATTCAAAAACACACACACACACCAAAAACACTACTTATTATAATTACCAATATATTTTCTTAAAATTTATTCTATAAAATATTTTAAAAAGTATCAACCAAACATTATAACTAATCCATAAATCTCCAAAATAACCCTTATTTTTTTAAAAACCCTAATCCCACATATCCCACTCTCTTAAATCCCACCTCTCCACCCTCCAATAACTCAACAACAAATCTCATACACAAAAACCCAAAAAATCAAAATCAACCAAAACCCAAAAACACCCTCAACAAAAACACCAAACAACATAAATACCAAAAAAAACAAAATACAACCAAAAAAAAATAAATATTTTAAAGTATTCACGTTTGATTTTTTAGATAATCAAAAGTCAATTTTTACCGCACAAAAACTTAAGCGTTTGTGATTTTTTACAAAGATGCTATTTCACTCATTGGTACACAGAGAACTTGAAGCCATATACGGGCAGCCTCTCGGATTTTGGAAGGGGGAATATACCCAACCCCTGAAATTTGGGGGAGGGAGCATCTCTAAGTTTTTTTGAGGTATACCCAAAATACCCCATTTTTAGCGTTTTTAGTACTGGGACGGACCCCCGTAATTTTAAGGGGGGGGGCGTCCGGGGTACCCCGAAATTAAAGGGGAGGGGTGAGGAAGTGTCGGATTTTTCGAGATTTTTTTGGGGGGAGGGGATAACCCCCAACCCTCCCTTCCCTGTCCACCTATGCTTAGAGTTATTGGAAAATTTGAGAACTTATATCCGCGAAAAATAGAAATTTCGTGCCCTAAATAAAAAAAGCTGGTTTGGGCTTGGCTTTTATTTTGTGCTTCAAGTTTCGAATTCACGGCTCTAAGTGCCTTACTTACGGGTGAAAATTTCTTATTTTCCGCTCCAAGTTCCTTTTGCTCTATTGACCCTAAGTCATTTAAAGACGTGCACTATTTGTCTTAGATTTTATGATTTTTTGTAAAAACCTTTACCTCTTCCCCTAAATAGCCCTCTAAATTTTTTATCCTCAAAATATCTTAAAGCAAATCTCGAGAAATACGCACCAATCTTAACAACAAGGACAAAAAAAGAAAGAGCCGCTCTTTAAATAAATTTTTGAACAAAAACCAGAGCAACAAAACAGAAGCAAAAAAAGCAAGGGAGCGACTCCGAACCAGGAAAATATGAGAAAAAGGGGCATGGGGGCAGAGGATAGTACAAAAAAACAAAAAGAAAACAAAAAAGACCCGCACCGCAACCAAACCGACAGAAAAAGGCAAAAGCAAAAACGAAAAGACAAAAGAAAGGCAAAAGAACACGGAAATAAAGAGCGCAAGAAAATAACAACAAACCACCAAAACAGACACTATAAAAAACCAACAAAAACAAAGCTATCAGAAGAAGACCCCCAAAAAGAGTAGATCATGCAAACATAAGAAAAGTAGGGGCAATCAAAAAAGCGCCATTCCACTTTTTTCGAATTTGGGGAGGAAACCCCCAACCCTCCTTTTCCCTGCCACCTATGCTAGAGAAAAAAGAACAATCCGCAAAAAAGAAATCGCGAAAAAAAAAAGCGGGCCTATGCTCAAGCAACACGCCTAAGGCCACACGGGAAAATCATCCGCTCCAAGCCTACAACCCAAGCATAAAGACGGACATGTCTTAGATTATGATTTGTAAAAAACCCCCCCTAAATAGCCCTCTAAATTTTTTATCCTCAAAATATCTTAAAGCGGTTCCTCAACAAATGCCGCACCAATCTTAACGGATCCCAACAATCAAGGTAGCAAAAAAAGTGGAAAATGGCCGCTTTTTTGATTGCATAATTTTTAACTTAAATGTTTCGCAAATAAGCAATCTTAAAACCTCATTTTCGGGGGATCATATCTTCTGATAAGCAAAAAAATTATAAGTTTTTAGTTGAGTTTTTTATAAAGATGTCTGTTTTGGTGGTTTGTATGTCAAAAATAATAATTTTACATTAAGCGCTCTTAATAAATTTACCGTGTTCTATTTGACCCTTTACAATTTTGTCTTTAAAACTCAAGATATTTTGCTATTAACAAAAAATGAAACCAAAAACTTAAACTCTGTACCGAACGTTTAAAGTTGCGGTGCGGATTCAAATTTTTTGTTTTCAATTTTAATGATTTTTTTGTAAAAACTATACCTCTGCCCCCAATAGCCCACAAAAATTTTTCATCAAAATATTTTCACTGGTTCAGGAGATATGACTCCCAAAAATTGCTTTTTTTGACAATTCTGTATTTGAAAAATTGCTCAATAGGTTAAAAAATTTAAGTTACAAAAAATTTATTTAAAGAAAGCGGCTACTTTCTAATTTAATTTGATACCTTGATTGTTAAGATTGGTGCAGTATTTCTCGAGATATTGCTTTCCTGTACGAAAAAACCGTGATTTTTCGCCAAAAATACAAAGTTTAGGCAAAAAATGTTGGGCAAACTTAATAATCAAATCACTGCCGTCGTTTGGTGTTTTTAAAGAAAAGATCGCGGGTTTTTTGTACGGAAAACGCAATAACCTTAAAAATATTGAACCAATCTTAACAATCAAGGTATCAAAGTAAAGTAAAAAAGATAGTCACTTTCTTTGAGTGTATATTTTGTAACTTAAATTTTTGGACTTATTGAGCAATCTTTCAAGTACAGAATTTTCGAAAAAAGTCATTTTTGGGGGGTCAAAATCACTTGAGATATTTTAATAATCTTTCAAGTACAGAATTTTCGAAAAAAGTCATTTTTGGGGGGTCAAAATCACTTGAGATATTTTAAAAAAAAAATTTTATGGCTATTGGAGGAAAGGGGTAAGGTTTTACAAAAATCATAAGAATCGAAGACAAAAAAATTTGACTCCACACCGCACCTTTAAGCAATAGAACTGATGCAGCAATAACCAATTAGAAATAATACGCGTTGATTGTGAACTAAAAAAACGAAGGACTGTAGAACCAAACAAAATATTTTGATGCAGGTTGCTCCAAATGTATGTCAAACATGAAATATAATACATTTCTCATCGAGATCTTAGCGTAGACTATTGTGTAGACTTTATATACACATCTTTATTATTATAAAAATGTGTATGTAGATATTACACAACAGTTACATTTTTTGATTGATTAATAAAAAAAAAACAACTTATGATAAATTTGTATACTAAAACAGACGTGGAGGCATCGCCGTAGTTTCTTTATTATGCAGTTTTCGTGCATCTTTCTTGTATTTATAATCATGTATTAATAACTTATAATAAACTTATAATCAAACTTATAATAAATGGTAATCCTGATCTCGTTCTTTGTAAGCAAATAAATTTAGTTTTTTTTAAAATTGTAATGACCGGCTTGGGTTGCGCTCAAGTGGCAGTTCAAATCTATTTGGTGATCCGGTGCTTCGGACCGGGTCGGACCGGATTTAGGGTCGATGGAGCCTCGGGAACTTGGAGCTGGAACTTGGAGCCGAAAATAGGGAACTTGGAGCCGTAAGTAGGGAACTTGGAGCCGAAAATAGTTAACTTGGAGCCGTAAGTGGGGAACTTGGAGCCGTAAGTGGGGAACTTGGAGCCGTAAGTGGGGAACTTGGAGCCGTAAGTGGGGAACTTGGAGCCGTAAGTGGGGAACTTGGAGCCGTAAGTGGGGAACTTGGAGCCGTAAGTGGGGAACTTGGAGCCGTAAGTGGGGAACTTGGAGCCGAAAATAGGGAACTTGGAGCCGTAAGTGGGGAACTTGGAGCCGTAAGTAGGGAACTTGGAGCCGAAAATAGGGAACTTGGAGGAAGTCGGGCAACTTGGAGCCGAAGTGGAGGAAATTAGGAACCTTGGAGCCGTAAGTGGGGAACTTGGAGCCGAAAATAAAAATCGCTAAAACGTTTACCTAAGCCTAAGCGAAGCCTTAATCTAACCCCAAACCAATTTTTTCTTAAAGGTTCCAAGTTCCCATTGCTCGTGGCTCCAAGTTCCCAAAAACTTCTCATGGCTCCAAGTTCCCTGCTTGTGGCTCTAAAGACCCCGTACCCCGGACCGGCTCAGAATTCATCTCTGCCGGACCTTTTTATGTCGGTCGGGCTATTACTCTCATGAAACATTGCCTAAATTCTTCCTTCTAGGGTCTAGCCCAAGGGTCACGACTTCTGCAGTGGATAATATGGTGCCATACCAACCCTTGCGGGGTGCCACATAGGGTCTAAAGCTCAGACCGCGCAGGATCTAAGCTTTTCCAAATGCGTCTGACTCCTTCGGGGCCGGGCCTCGAACCCTCGCGGGACGAACCGAACTGAGTCGGGTTTGAGCTACGCAAATACGGAAAGTTTATGTTTTCGCTCGGGAAGACAAACTTTTAATCGCTTCGTCTTCCCGCCTTTTTTCCCGTAAGCGTATAAAGAGCGCGGGTTTAGGCAATATAATTGTCGTCGAATAAAATAACTAAAAGAAAACATCTGAAAACAAATCTTCTAATCCGTGGCGAAGTTAAGCGAATATATACCGCGAGCTTAGCCGGGGGGTGAGACGCTTGAAAACCTATCATCATCGGTCTATAAAAGGGGACGACTGAGAAGCGGGTTTGTTAAGCCGAGACGCCCCGCCAATCCCCCGTCTTTACTACGACTGAATGAGCCACAAGACCTATAAAATACACGCGACTGTGACTCATTTTAGAATGAAAACAGCATTTTTTTAAACTATAAAATAAGTCACAATCGCGTGTATTTTATAACGAGTGCGACTGATTTTGCCGCGGTGTCGATCTCCCGCGCGCCGCGCCCGTTAACACTTCCGACGTCCAGTGCGATTATGATAAGCGGTATTGCCTTTTTCGGTTAATTGTTTGACCATTTGGCATTTTAGCTGTAACTTTTTTTCAGTTAGACGTTGAACAACAAGTAGAAGCTTAAATTAAAGAAAACTGTCTGGAGATAATGATAGGCTTTTAAATTTTTGAAAATGATGTTTTTTTGACTAAGAAACAATCGATTGTTTGTAAAGTGCCGAAATTAAATGCATACATTTAATTTCGGCAATTTTCTATTTTTTTAAAACTGATTTAATTCAGTAAAAAAAACAGCTTTCGTACAGTGAAACTTTTAGGACGCAACGCAGCATCGTAAAAGCTTTAAAATGAGCTATCAAACATGAAAATTGGGCCGCGAGCGAAAAGTTACATTGGAAAAACAGAAAAAGCTGCCGAAAATGAATGCACTACCCTATCTACATAATGTGCGAAGCAAATTGATTTCGCGGTCGGACACGCTCTACCCCAAATTTTGTTATACTGTATGTATCGGGTCGTGTCATTTAATTTCGGCATTTTTCCAGAATCGGCGCATTTTTGATTTTGGACTATATCTTTGGTAATCCTGGACGGAATACGATGTTTGATAGCTCAAATGAGAGCTAATTATATGTAGATGACTGTCGTGAGCAGTTTATTATTTTATGTTATGATATTCATGTAAAAAATATGTGAATTACATGAAATGAAAATTGTTACTCGTTTTAAGAACATGGGCATTTCATGATTATGCAATCGTTGAGCAAAAAACTAAACCGTCCTGGTAGAATGTAGTCTATTTTCACATCTTTTAGTCCCCGTGGTTCTACGTTGCGTCTGTGGCGAGCAATCGTTATTTAAATAGAATCGTGTAATTTCGGCACACATATTGTCTGATAAATAATGGGTTGAATTAAGTGGTCGGGTGTTAAATTGATAGTTGTAAATCGTTAAAAGACAACGTTGAAGTGTGTAGGGGCCATAGCACTGCACTTAAACTCGAGTAAGGCTTTTAGAAAGTGCCGAAATTAAATGCACTTTTTCCCAAATTTTGCTCATTTTGATACCATTTGGCATTTTAGCTGTAACTTTTTGCCAGTTACACGTTGAACAACAAGTAGAAGCTTAAATTAAAGAAAACTGTCTGGAGATAATGATAGGCTTTTAAATTTTTGAAAATGATGATTTTTTGACTGAGAAACAATTGATTGTTTGTAAAGTGCCGAAATTAAATGCATATATATAATTTCGGCAATTTTCCATTTTTTTAAAAACTGATTTAATTAAGTAAAAAAACAACTTTCGTACAGTGAAATTTTTATGACGCAACGCAGTATCGTAAAAGCTTTAAAATGAGCTATCAAACATGAAAATCGGGCCATACAGTGAAAAGTTACATTGGAAAAACGAAAAAGTGCCGAAATTAAATGCACTACCCTATTTGTTATACCTGTAGGATTTTTTCTGTTAGGGTATCTGACTTAATTTCGGTCAGGCCTTACTTTGAGCCGCTAATTTAGGGCGCTAATAAAAATTGGTTTATTTTTAAAACACAAAAGAACTTGAGCAAAAGTAACTGGATTAATTTTGAATAAAGGTGTTTTTGCAAAGTTTTTTAAAATTTTTGTTATTCTACATTATCAACATTTTCATACAAAAAGTGAATTTTTTGTGATATTCCTAACTTTCGCTTTTTCGTTTAAACTCTATCAAATTTAAAATAACCAACAATATAACGTTAAAACATCTTCTATTTAGTAATCCGAAGTTGTTAATTTTGATGTTTCTATATTTCCTTCAAAATCATTTTGCAATGCGTTTAACTAAATTGCGCAATTTAAGATTCCGTTAATTTTCGCCACCGTAAAATTTAGGTGAAAGAACTTGCCTGGTTTTTCTGTTTTTAAATATCATTGTATGACTGTATTACTATAAAGAATTTTTTTGCTCTTTTGACTTTGTTTTGACGTTTTTTTAAGCCAAAATAAAATCCAAAAAATACAATTTATTGAAACTTCTAAAGGTTTTGATAATTATTTAAACCCATTAATTATTAAATCAAACGGGAAAAAATGAATGATATGTACCGAGAACAATACCTAAGGGGTATCTGCAACCTTTAGAAATTTTTATTGTTCGTTTCTCAAAGCAGAAGTTACTGCCATTTTTTCGGAGGTGGCCGAAATAAATGGTATGCGCCTTATCTTTTGCCACTTTAAAAAATTTAACCCTTCTACTTATTTTTAAGTGTAAGATATATTCACCTTTGCACTGGAATAACAAATATAGCTATTGTTCGATTTTTAGGCTGAAATTTCGGCTTGATTGAAAAAGCCAGAAAAATCTTATTCAAAAAAATAAAAAAGGTGGCCGAGAATTAAGTCATTGACCCTATACCTTATGAAAAATGTTATTGCAGGATGATAGTGGCCGCTAAATCTGGCGGAGGAATTGGAGTTTTGGGACGATGAGAGTTTGCGTCGGCAGAACGCCGCAGGCCTACTGGCATGGCGACACCCGCGCTAAACATTCATAACATCGACGGAGAATTTTAGAAGCATTAGTCCTGGACAAAAAGGTTAAAACAAAAAAAAATAAAGTTGGTCATAACAAATAATGTCGGACAAAGGGAACTATTGGACAAATTACGGGGCATAGAGCTGGTGAAGGGAAATTCTTGAAAAAATGTACTGAGTTAACTTCTTTTTTGAAATAAAAGGACAAATAGGCTTGTAAACCTTACTGGTTATTATTCCGGTGGAAATATGAACAGCTTTGAAATGAACTCTGAGGTTGTAATCAGTGATGGTCCTCAAACAGCCGCAATTAGTAAATAATAAAACTTTTGAAACGATTAATGTTTATATGAAATTTTACTTGCTTCCTTTTTGATAAAATTTCGATTTTGATAGGATATTATTAGTTGAAAAATGACAGAATTGGTGTGAATATCATGATGCTTCCGAAGCTTTAGGTTAGACGCTTATACCTTAGTTTTCTGTCGAAGTCACCACTAATTAAAAAAATTTGCCAAAATTTTCTGAAAACTATTTTACTTAATTTCGGGTTTAATTTGTTTTATATTACCGTTTTATAACTCCAAGCTCCTTCGCTTTAAATGGTCAGAGTTTAGGAACATCACTAATAAAAATACCGTTCTGACGCCTTGTAATCAAACCGCTCATGGTATAGCAACATCATTATATATCCGGCACCCAGCACGATATTTACTGTAATTAAACGGTGATGTGCGTTTTTTCAATAAAACCGCGTTGGATTCCGGCTATACTTACATGTTATATAAAAAGATGAGCGGTTTAACTACCATATATTTATTTTTGAAACATAGTTCCTGGTTTATTAGTGCTCTCAATCTCATCCATCGCTAATGTTCATGAATACACATGCCGTAAATTTGTCTGATATTTTGTATATTTTTAATAATACTTTATAAATTTTTTTAAGTACTTATATTTTGGGAGAAGACCCTTTCGTGGCAGGTGCAAAACTATTTGTCTTACATTAATTAAAAAAATCTTGTGATATCAGTGTTAAGAATCATAAAAACAATAATTTATTCTTATAAAAATATATAACATAAAAAACGTGAAACAATGAGACATGTCACATCAATATATTGCTCAGACAAAGTTAAGGCTGTTTTAGATCGGAGTGGCAAGTGACAAATGACGCGTTCCTTGCACATTTCATAATTACACTGTCATCGTTCCAGTGCTGTGAACGCGTCACTTGTCAGCTGCTTTCCGGTGTGAAACATCCTTTATTGCCCTAACTAGGGCGCGTTCTAATTGACTATTTAAATTTTAATAGACAATATAATAAAGCTAAAAGTTTACATCGGGGTCATGGGCGTAGCCAAGATTTAGGAAAGGGGGGTCCAGGGGTCCAACCCTGAACAAAATTTCCGAAAGGAGGGGTCCAGAGGGTCCAAATCCTAAACGTTATAAAAGGGCTAAAAAAAATTTATTATTACCTTTATTATTAGGCTTATTACCTTCTTTATGCAACATAAGTAATTATTATTCAATAAAAATAAGTATAAAACAAAGAAAAAAATTTGTTTACAAACAATTTAACACCTTAAAATTTTCGATTTCCAAAACGTCTAACAACTGAAAAATGAGTACATTGAATTACAAAGCTGAGCAGTGCAAAGTGCAGAAAAATGTTTTTTAAAATATACTTTTCCTAACTTTTAAATCTTAATCCCACTATATAACAATCTACAGGGGGGTTCAGCATAGTAGATCAAGAGTAAAAAGACAAAGTAACACAAATTTGAAGTGAGAGATCAATTAAAACATTAAGAAATAAGAATAGGGTGGCTCGGCAACCAGGTCATAACAAGATTACAAAACAAAGTAACGCCAAAAATTTAGAAGCAAAGACTATATAATTAATCAAGCACTGATTTGAGCTAAAACCCAGGAAACTAAAAAAAAATAATAATTGTCAACACCCAAAATTTTATATTTAAAAAATCAAAAAAAGGATATAGAACATACATGGGCAAGTTGGTCGAAGTGGGGGGGGGGGGGTTAAACCCCAAATTAGGGGGGGGTTAAAATCCGAGAAACGCAAAATACGAATATCGTTTTTTTTCTGGAGTACATTTTACCCATATCGTTTTTGATTTTAAAGGACAAAATAGTTAGGAAACGCTAATTTTAGGTCAAAAAGCCCTGTTTAATGCATTTTTGATGTTTTTATTGCTTTAAACACTTATTTCGACAACTTAAGTTTGGAGGCAGTTTAGAAGTAATTTTAAAGACCTTTTTTTCATTTTTCCAAAATTGGGGTTAGTTTCCTTCCCCCCCACTTCTGAGTCGGGGGGGGGGGGGGAAAACCCCTTTCTCAGAATTCGGGGGCTTAACCCCCCCAACCCCCCCCCCCCCCCCTCTCCGTGCCCATGTATGGGTCTAGACCACCTGGCTACGCCGATGACCGGGGTGGCGGTGACAAGTGACGGGTACATTTCTGCAACAATGACGGTATAATGATCTAATCGCGCCCAGAACGCGTCACTTGTCACTTTGGTGTGAAATTAGCTGTGTCTGAGAAAATATAAAAAGGCCACATAGCATTCTTCTATTTTTATGTTGGAAAATATGTTTGCCGTTATATTAAATCAATTTCCAAAAAAAACCGTTCCGTTATACAATGTGTTTTTATTATAAAAATGACTATTGAAATTTTAATAGAAAATATTCTGAAGCTTGTCAATATAACTAGTCTAGCAAAATGCTCTAAGAGTAGAGCAGGAAAAAGGCGCGATTTTTCCCCGGGTATATGTTTAGACAAAAAAGATGTGAACTAGTCTGAGATGGACATCATGTTGACCATAGGAAAATTGCATTTGGTTTTTGCAGCTGCCCGCTGAATAAAAATTTCAACCATATGATAATGATTTTTTATACGTTGAACTAATTACATAGCACTGTTGCATTTTTTCTTTAGTCCGATAAAATGTCAACTAAAAAAATCATACTCACAGCAATCTTTGGCAAGCGCGAAATCGCCACTTTTTCAATTAGAACGTTAATTTTGGACCATAAGTTTTTTAAAAATTATTTAGAGATATTATCCTAAAAAATGAGAATACAAAATACAGTACTTACTTTAGTTTTTTAAAACTTATTTTTAATCCAAAAAACGTTTTTTAAATCTTATTTAAAAATATTTTATTTCTTATTAGTTTTCCACAAGTATTTTGGCTTTTAATCTGATAACCACTTGTAGTTCAAAAGTCGCAAAAATACTCAAACTTTTTTACAATTAAATTTAGCGTAAAAGATAAGTTATATTTAACATAAGAATACATCAGTGAGAATTTTGAGTCCCAAAAACACCAAAATTGCGTAAATTATATGTTCGCAGATCAAATCAGATAGGATAAACAAGGTATTTTGTCAATACAATTATCTTATGCTGATTTTGGTATAAAAAACGGGTTTCAAGAGTTGTGCTAGTTAACCTACTAGTTACTAGTTAACTAGTGCATTTTTCAGGCTAGTTAACTTACTAGTTAATAATTTTGAGCAATTAACTTACTAGTTAACTTATTAAAGGCAAACCAAACGTAGCTGCAACATGGTGTTTACGTATTCATTAAACAACTAATTTCTTTTTCTATGTCAAAAAATAAGAATTATTCCTAAACTACCATCTGAAGTCGATTTCTACTTCAAATCTTTCATTTTCTGAATTCTGATTGGCTGATACGAGTCACGTTAGATTCTCGTGATTTGGTTACTTAATGGGGGGCATTTTTCAGTCCAACAAACAACTGTTGCAGCCACGTTGGGTTTACCTTTAGTTTACATTTTTGACCAATATAAAAAAAAACAATACGAAAAAAAAAGAAAAGAAAAAAAAACACAAAACAAACCCACGCCCACCTTAACTTACTAGATAACTTACTAGTTTAAAATATTTAGCAATTAACTTATTAGTTAACTAGCTATTTAGCTGGAAAACACTAGTTATTTCAACTAGTTAAAACATTTTTTGATAAAAATAAAATTTACTCTGTCATTATTTTTCAGATTTCTACCGCAGCTGGCTAAAAATCTTGCCATATGGTATGATTTTACCATATTTTACAGGGAACTGCAGAAATTCAGGGAAAATTACTGTATTTTTAAAAGAAGTAATTTCTTCCACTAAAATCAAGAAATATACACAAAAATACAATATCCTATCTTTAATTCAACAATAAGAGCGCACTATATTGCCAAATGTCACAAATAAGCTGCTTTACTGTTAAGCAAAATTATCTATCTTTTACTATGTATTTCAGCTATTAAACAAAGACCGCTAATGGGTCCGGCACAAAAGAGTCCCAGCACAAAAGAGTCCTGAAATCGCAGCTGGCACAAAAAAGTCCTGGCACAAAAGAGTCCCGGCACAAAAGAGTCCTGGAGAAAATACGTTTATGCACCCAAGCGCAACGAGCGCTGTGGTCGGCACAAAAAAGTCCTGGCATAAAATCAATTTTTTACAGGTGACACGCAAATACGTACATTTAAAATAAAAAAAAACAACAGGTAAAAAATATAAGCGAACGCTAAAAAAATAAGAAATTTATGATACTGGCGAAAGTCGTATCTTGGTTCCTAACCATCACTCGATGACCTTTTCCTGAGTATATCTGCCTCTTTAAATTTAACTACCTTCTACTTGCTTTTGGAAAAATTAAAGCTGCTCACAAAGAAGTTTTATCTGACTTAAAAGTGGTTTTTTCTGCCTCCTACAAACATTTGAGGTTGTTTTTTGGGGTAGGTTTAGTTTCCTCCTCCTAGGTGTTTCTAAGCATGCCTCTGATGCAGTTTTACAACTTGTTATTTTTTCCAGCCCGCTAATGAAAGGATTGAAAATCGCAATTATTGGATAAACATTTGTTTTCCTAAAACAAATAGCAACTTTAAAAAAAGAATTTTTAGCTAAATTTTTTTTTAAATTTACTGTTCGTTGGTACTCTGACGCAAAGAGTCACAATCAGTATAAAATCAACGTGACTCTGACTCATTTTTGTTTAGATGATTTATATATTTAAGATATAAAAAGGGTCACAGTTACGAGCATAGATGTTTTTGGTCGGGTCCGTTAGAGGGGGGGGGTCCACTCTGGGTGAAGGCCAAAAATTTTTAGGGGGGGTCCAAAGGGTCCTTATCCCCCTTGCTTTTTAGGGGGGGCGACCCAATTATGAGATTTCAAATTTAGGGGGGGTTCAGGGGGGTGCAATTTTTTAAGAGTTTTTTAAAATTCAATAATTTAAGTCTTTTTAGGTCTCATATGGAATTTTATATACTAAAACAGCCTATTTAAACCTAAAAAGGGTATTTAAACAGTGTTTTTAACTAAAAAACCTGTTTTTGACAGTAAATAAAAAAATATACTTCCAAATTGGTCAGGAGGGGGTCAGAGCCTCGCTAGAGGGGGGAGGTCAGGCCGGATCGCTCTCGAGCTTTGGGGGGGAGGGGAGTCTCCCTGGATTTTTTCTAAGGGGGGACCAAAATTTTGGCTGAGGGGGGGGTGGACCCCTCCCTGTCCCCCCCCCCCCCGAAAAATATCTATTGAACGAGTATTTATGACGTTTTTGGCTGACTCAACTCATTGTGTCAGAGTAACAGACGTGTTGAAATACCTCGTAAACAGGAAGACAGCTGAGGTGTGAACATTGTATGTCAGCTGTGAGTTACTGATTTTATGCCAGGATTCTTTTGTGCTAACCTCAGCACTCGCAGCGCTTGGCCGCGTGAACGCATTTTCTCCAGGACTTTTTTGTGCCGGGAATCTTTTGTGCCAGGACACTTTTGTGCCAGCTGCAATTTTTTTCAGGACTCTTTTGTGCCGGGCCTCTTTTGAAGGTGAGCCATTAAACAAAGACCGCTAATAATAGCAACGAAAAAAGTTTACCTTGAATGCGTAGGTAAACGTGCCCACAATTGAGGCAATTGATCTTGATATTAAATTTTTTTAATCAGGGCCTGCTTTTATAATGGGGCTGACTCTAGTTGACTTATATCTGGCTGACCAGGCCCTGTGCCAGGGGGGCAGGGGGGCCATGGCCCCTCCTTTCTGGGTTGGCCGGGGTAAAAAATAAGGAAGATGAGGTAGGTCCAGGGGGGTGGGGGGAGGTAAAAGCGAGGTAACTTCATTATGAACCCTGCTTCTCCCTACCTTCTTTCTTGGGGTATGCCAAAAGTGAATTCTGCCGACCTGGCTGCCTTGAATTCAATGTAAATAGGCATTTTTAAGCCCTAATTTTGATCATTTTTAATGCTAAATCAAAAAATTTCGCCTCCGGCGGCTGGGGGGACACCCCATTGACCCCCCGGCGAACGCTTCGCTTTCGCCTGGCGCCGCTTCGCGGCGCATTTATATTCCGTTTTCAATTTTCTAGAGTCTGGCCCCCTCCTTTCAAAAATCCTGGCACAGGCCCTGTGGCTGACCTCGTAAATTTGTAAGCAGAAGACCAATCACAATTGTTCAGCTATGAAGTGTTAAAAAACTAATTGGAACACGGAGTTGTTTTTTTATTTCGCGTTTTTCTTCACAAAATCCACAAATTTTAGCAAACTTTAGCCTGTTCCCTGATTATTGATTAGTGGCGGTATTGACGGGAAATAACCCGCTTATTATAACATCTGTAGCCATATATTTTTTTTATTTTTACATGCAAATCTTAATTACACGTTTTAAAACAGACAATTTCTAATATAAATCAACATGCATAATCAGTGTGATTTCATTATTAAACACCCCAGGGTTTTTTCTTTCGCCTTTCGTCTTTAAAAAAAAACATTTGCATGATTACGGTATTTTCCGTACAGCAGCAATGTTTGTGTGTTCTATATCTTATGTTTATTTTAAGTTTTAATGCAAGGTGCCTATAAAAAAATGAATTTTGTTCCAAATTTAGTAATTTGATAACAGAACAATTTCATCTTTAATATTAAACAGTTTTTACTTGAAAATTTTAAATTTCTGTTAAATAGACGACTCAATTTTGCTAAATAGACAATTCAATTGAAGTCAGCTAGCTTTGAGTTGCCAATATGAAAACACCTCTCACCGTGAAAAAACTTATCTCCTATGCATGTTAAAATACAAGCGGCTTAATTTGTAAATAACCGCGACGACGCCTGCAGCGCTTTATATTATTACACATTTCCTTTTCATTATCTTTTGGTTTTATGTTCTTTTTTCTGAGTTAAAAATTTAATCAAAAAAATAACATACATTAAAATAAGTTTTTACTGTTTAGTTAAAAAATAAATAAAAGTTCAATTCCTTATTACACAAGTTTGTTGGTCAAACTAAAGTATAATTGTACTAAATTTTGTGAGCATTCGTTTAGTGATGTTCCCCAAAAGCTCCGTTTTTAAGAGCCACTAAACAATTCTGGAGCTCCGGAGCTCTGCCCTACTTTTGTACCAATTTAATGAATAATTAAGGAGAGATGTTATAAAATATTTTGTCCAAATTTTTTTTTATTTTAAATGTTTTTCAAAACTTATTTAAAAAATGAAAAATCTTAAAAATGTACATATTTTAACTGAATTTCAAGCTTTAATAAGCCTAAAATCGCTGATTAACGGCGGAGCTCCGAAGCTTCCTCCGCTTTAAATTGCTGGAATAAAAAACATACTTAATTTTTAATGCAAAACTTCGACAGTGAATCGGTTATTTAAAAGATTGAACAAAGAAAATTAAAATTTAAATCAAAATTGTAAAACACTTTACAAAATGGAATTCTATATAGTTTTGCTTTTCAAAAAATATAGTTTTCCCAAAAAAAAATCCACGTCTTTTTTTTCATTTGCATAATTGATTTTTGAATTATTTTTTGGGAGTTAAATTTTTTTCATTTGTTTTTTTCTTATTTGAAAATTGTATTTTTATAATTGTGTTTATAATAAACAGGGCACTTCGAGCTATCAATATTTGTTGGAGGAAATGGTGAACTTATATCCGAAAGTGTGAACTCACTGAAATTTATCCCTTCGCCTAAACCAAATTCTAAACCAAACACCAAAACATTTTTTCACTTTCCGCTTCAAGTTCCTATTTTGGCGGCTTCAAGGTCCAAACACTTTCCAAAAAGCTTAAAATCTCTTTTAACGCCGCTAAAAACTCTGGACCATTAAATTGATTTAAATCGCCTTTCTATATTATACCTTTTGTGTTCAAAGGAGCATCACTGACAAAAGAGACATAGAAAAATAATTTTTATGATATTTTCCTAGCGTTACAAACTTCTACTTTGCTAAATATTCAAATCTGTCGAGCAAGAAATTGGGCGCGCATTTTTGCATACCAAAACCTGTTTTTGATTTTCTTTTTACTATTAATATGATAATTTAAAAATTATTCAGAATGACACCAAAAACCTTTGGCAATTAAAATCAGCTGGTTTTTATTCAAGGTTCTAACTTCTCCTTGTATGTGTTGGCTTAATTTGGACATAATATGTGAGAAAACATATGTAATAAAATTTATCCTGTTCTAACATAAATTTTTGACAATCCCGAAAGCGCCAATTTTTTATGGTTGCTAAAAATCTGCACTGTTTAAATTGTTAAAAAAATTAAAATTTAGAAGTTGTCAAAAATTATTATGAGTAGATTTTTTAAATGCTATTCTTTCCTACTCGTCTTTTTTATCTTATTTTCCAAATGCCCGGAGGCTAAACGGCGTTCCATACCCGCGTCCGAGGCAATTTCTTTCTTTCGGAGAGTGGTCTTCCCTGATTGGTCAGCCAAGGAAAAGAAACTGAGATTAATTTTGCGTTCATATGCTTTGCGATAAAGTGATTTGAACGTTAAAACAGTGCAAGTTATACATTTTGTCATTTAAATCTTTAAAAACGTAAAACTTTTAAAAAAAGAAGAGTCGATAAAATGGCAAAATGCAACCTTTTTCCTTTTTTTTTTTTGTTTGTTTTTTGCCCGGAGCACGCCCAACAAAAACCAAAAAACAAAAAAGAAAAAAAAAAAAAACAAAAACAACCAAGCAAAACACAAACCAAAAAAAAAAAAAAACCACAAACCAACACCAAAAAAACAAAAACACACAAAAAAAAACAAAAACAAACACAAAAACAAAAAACCCCCAAAAAAAAAACAAAAAACCAAAAAAAAAAAACAAACACACACCCAGCAACCAACACCACCACAGAAACCCAAAAAAACACCAAACACCAAAAAAAAAAAAAAAAAAAAAAACAAAAAAAAAAAAAAAAAAAAACAACACAAAACCCACAAGAAAAAAAAAAAACAACCAAACAAAAACAACAAACACAACCACAAAAAAAACAAAAAAAAAAACAAAAACAACAAGCCCCCACCAAAAACACAGCAAAAAAAACCAAAAACAAAAAAACACCTCAGACCAACACAAAGAAAAAAAAGGCAAAACAAAATCCAAGAGCGGCAAAAGAGAAAGCGGAAAGGTGGACCGAAGCCGCCAAATAGGAACTTGAAGCGGAAAGAGAAAAAAGTTTTGGTGTTTGGTTTAGAATTTGGTTTAGGCGAAGGGATAAATTTCAGTGAGTTCACACTTTCGGATATAAATTTCTACCATTTCCTCCAACAATATTGATAGCTCGAAGTGCCCTGTTTATTATAAACACAATTATAAAAATACAATTTTCAAATAAGAAAAAAACAAATGAAAAAAATTTAACTCCCAAAAAATAATTCAAAAATCAATTATGCAAATGAAAAAAAAAGACGTGGATTTTTTTTTGGGAAAACTATATTTTTTGAAAAGCAAAACTATATAGAATTCCATTTTGTAAAGTGTTTTACAATTTTGATTTAAATTTTAATTTTCTTTGTTCAATCTTTTAAATAACCGATTCACTGTCGAAGTTTTGCATTAAAAATTAAGTATGTTTTTTATTCCAGCAATTTAAAGCGGAGGAAGCTTCGGAGCTCCGCCGTTAATCAGCGATTTTAGGCTTATTAAAGCTTGAAATTCAGTTAAAATATGTACATTTTTAAGATTTTTCATTTTTTAAATAAGTTTTGAAAAACATTTAAAATAAAAAAAAATTTGGACAAAATATTTTATAACATCTCTCCTTAATTATTCATTAAATTGGTACAAAAGTAGGGCAGAGCTCCGGAGCTCCAGAATTGTTTAGTGGCTCTTAAAAACGGAGCTTTTGGGGAACATCACTAAACGGAATGCTCACAAAATTTAGTACAATTATACTTTAGTTTGACCAACAAACTTGTGTAATAAGGAATTGAACTTTTATTTATTTTTTAACTAAACAGTAAAAACTTATTTTTAATGTATGTTATTTTTTTGATTAAATTTTTAACTCAGAAAAAAGAACATAAAACCAAAAGATAATGAAAAGGAAATGTGTAATAATATAAAGCGCTGCAGGCGTCGTCGCGGTTATTTACAAATTAAGCCGCTTGTATTTTAACATGCATAGGAGATAAGTTTTTTCACGGTGAGAGGTGTTTTCATATTGGCAACTCAAAGCTAGCTGACTTCAATTGAATTGTCTATTTAGCAAAATTGAGTCGTCTATTTAACAGAAATTTAAAATTTTCAAGTAAAAACTGTTTAATATTAAAGATGAAATTGTTCTGTTATCAAATTACTAAATTTGGAACAAAATTCATTTTTTTATAGGCACCTTGCATTAAAACTTAAAATAAACATAAGATATAGAACACACAAACATTGCTGCTGTACGGAAAATACTGTAATCATGCAAATGTTTTTTTTTAAAGACGAAAGGCGAAAGAAAAAACCCTGGGGTGTTTAATAATGACATCACACTGATTATGCATGTTGATTTATATTAGAAATTGTCTGTTTTAAAACGTGTAATTAAGATTTGCATGTAAAAATAAAAAAAATATATGGCTACAGATGTTATAATAAGCGGGTTATTTCCCGTCAATGCCGCCACTAATCAATAATCAGGGAACAGGCTAATGTTTGCTAAAATTTGTGGATTTTGTGAAGAAAAACGCGAAATAAAAAAACAACTCCGTGTTCCAATTAGTTTTTTAACACTTCATAGCTGAACAATTGTGATTGGTCTTCTGCTTACAAATTTACGAGGTCAGCCACAGGGCCTGTGCCAGGATTTTTGAAAGGAGGGGGCCAGACTCTAGAAAATTGAAAACGGAATATAAATGCGCCGCGAAGCGGCGCCAGGCGAAAGCGAAGCGTTCGCCGGGGGGTCAATGGGGTGTCCCCCCAGCCGCCGGAGGCGAAATTTTTTGATTTAGCATTAAAAATGATCAAAATTAGGGCTTAAAAATGCCTATTTACATTGAATTCAAGGCAGCCAGGTCGGCAGAATTCACTTTTGGCATACCCCAAGAAAGAAGGTAGGGAGAAGCAGGGTTCATAATGAAGTTACCTCGCTTTTACCTCCCCCCACCCCCCTGGACCTACCTCATCTTCCTTATTTTTTACCCCGGCCAACCCAGAAAGGAGGGGCCATGGCCCCCCTGCCCCCCTGGCACAGGGCCTGGTCAGCCAGATATAAGTCAACTAGAGTCAGCCCCATTATAAAAGCAGGCCCTGATTAAAAAAATTTAATATCAAGATCAATTGCCTCAATTGTGGGCACGTTTACCTACGCATTCAAGGTAAACTTTTTTCGTTGCTATTATTAGCGGTCTTTGTTTAATGGCTCACCTTCAAAAGAGGCCCGGCACAAAAGAGTCCTGAAAAAAATTGCAGCTGGCACAAAAGAGTCCTGGCACAAAAGATTCCCGGCACAAAAGAGTCCTGGAGAAAATGCGTTCACGCGGCCAAGCGCTGCGAGCGCTGAGGTCCGCACAAAAGAGTCCTGGCATAAAATCAATATTTTACAGCTGACATACAATGTTCACACCTCAGCTGTCTTCCAGTTTATGACGTATTTCAACACGTCGTTACTCTGACACAATGAGTTGAGTCAGCCAAAAACGTCATAAATACTCGTACCATAGATATTTTTGGGGGGGGGGGGACAGAGGGGTCCACCCCCCCTACAGCCAAAATTTTGGACCCCCCTTAGAAAAAATCCAGGGAGACTCCCCTCCCCCCCAAAGCTCGAGAGCGATCCGGCCTGACCTCCCCCCTCTAGCGAGGCTGACCCCCCCTCCTGACCAATTTGGAAGTATATTTTTTTATTTACTGTCAAAAACACGGTTTTTTAGTTAAAAACAGTGTTTAAATACACTTTTTAGGTCTAAATAGGCTGTTTTAGTATATAAAATTCCATATGAGACCTAAAAAGACTTAAATTATTGATTTTAAAAAACTCTTAAAAAATCGGACCCCCCTGAACCCCCCCTAAATTTGAAATCTCACAATCGGGTCGACCCCCCTAAAAAGCAAGGGGGATAAGGACCCTTTGGACCCCCCCTAAAAATTTTTGGCCTTCCACCCGGGGGTGGACCCCCCCCCTCTAGCGGACCCGACCAAAAACATCTATGCTCGTAACTGTGACCCTTTTTATATCTTAACACACAAATCATCTAAACAAAATGAGTCAGAGTCACGTTGATTTTATACTGATTGTGACTCTTTGCGTCAGAGTACCAACGAACAGTAAATTTAAAAAAAAATTTAGCTAAAAATTCTTTTTTTAAAGTTGCTATTTGTTTTAGGAAAACAAATGTTTATCCAATAATTGCGATTTTCAATCCTTTCATTAGCGGGCTGGAAAAAATAACAAGTTGTAAAACTGCATCAGAGGCATGCTTAGAAACACCTAGGAGGAGGAAACTAAACCTACCCCAAAAAACAACCTCAAATGTTTGTAGGAGGCAGAAAAAACCACTTTTAAGTCAGATAAAACTTCTTTGTGAGCAGCTTTAATTTTTCCAAAAGCAAGTAGAAGGTAGTTAAATTTAAAGAGGCAGATATACTCAGGAAAAGGTCATCGAGTGATGGTTAGGAACCAAGATACGACTTTCGCCAGTATCATAAATTTCTTATTTTTTTAGCGTTCGCTTATATTTTTTACCTGTTGTTTTTTTTCTATTTTAAATGTATGTATTTGCGTGTCACCTGTAAAAAATTGATTTTATGCCAGGACTTTTTTGTGCCGACCACAGCGCTCGTTGCGCTTGGGTGCATAAACGTATTTTCTCCAGGACTCTTTTGTGCCGGGACTCTTTTGTGCCAGGACTTTTTTGTGCCAGCTGCGATTTCAGGACTCTTTTGTGCTGGGACTCTTTTGTGCCGGACCCATTAGCGGTCTTTGTTTAATAGCTGAAATACATAGTAAAAGATAGATAATTTTGCTTAACAGTAAAGCAGCTTATTTGTGACATTTGGCAATATAGTGCGCTCTTATTGTTGAATTAAAGATAGGATATTGTATTTTTGTGTATATTTCTTGATTTTAGTGGAAGAAATTACTTCTTTTAAAAATACAGTAATTTTCCCTGAATTTCTGCAGTTCCCTGTAAAATATGGTAAAATCATACCATATGGCAAGATTTTTAGCCAGCTGCGGTAGAAATCTGAAAAATAATGACAGAGTAAATTTTATTTTTATCAAAAAATGTTTTAACTAGTTGAAATAACTAGTGTTTTCCAGCTAAATAGCTAGTTAACTAATAAGTTAATTGCTAAATATTTTAAACTAGTAAGTTATCTAAAGCTAAAGTCTTCCAGGCTGAAATTAAGGGCGTAACCGCTATCCGCAAGGAAGAAATAAACAATAAATCTTAGAACCCAGAAAAATTAAAAAAAAAAAACCAGTTTTTAGTGGTAATGTAACCAATTATCATTTAGTTGCGTCATTTGCTTTTCCGCACGTGTTATTTTCTCAAAGAACGAGTGGTTACTTTACCACTCATCTATTTTTACCCTGATAGAATTTATCTTTAGTAAGTTAATTGGTCAAAAATGTAAACTAAAGGTAAACCCAACGTGGCTGCAACAGTTGTTTGTTGGACTGAAAAATGCCCCCATTAATTAACCAAATCACGAGAATCTAACGTGACTCGTATCAGCCAATCAGAATTCAGAAAATGAAAGATTTGAAGTAGAAATCGACTTCAGATGGTAGTTTAGGAATAATTCTTATTTTTTGACATAGAAAAAGAAAATAGTTGTTTAATGAATACGTAAACACCATGTTGCAGCTACGTTTGGTTTGCCTTTAGTAAGTTAACTAGTAAGTTAATTGCTCAAAATTATTAACTAGTAAGTTAACTAGCCTGAAAAATGCACTAGTTAACTAGTAACTAGTAGGTTAACTAGCACAACTCTTGAAACCCGTTTTTTACACCAAAATCAGCATAAGATAATTGTATTGACAAAATACCTTGTTTATCCTATCCGATTTGATCTGCGAACATATAATTTACGCAATTTGGTGTTTTTGGGACTCAAAATTCTCACTGATGTATTTTATGTCGAATATAAATTATCTTACGCTAAATTTAATTGTAAAAAAGTTTGAGTATTTTTGCGACTTTTGAACTACAAGTGGTTATCAGATTAAAAGCCAAAATACTTGTGGAAAACTAATAAGAAATAAAATGTTTTTAAATAAGATTTAAAAAACGTTTTTTGGATTAAAAATAAGTTTTAAAAAACTAAAGTCAGTACTGTATTTTGTATTCTCATTTTTTAGGATAATATCTCTAAATAATTTTAAAAAAACTTATGGTCCAAAATTAACGTTCTAATTGAAAAACTGGCGATTTCGCGCTTGCCAAAGATTGCTGTGAGTATGATTTTTTTAGTTGACATTTCATCGGACTAAAGAAAAAATGCAACAGTGCTATGTAATTAGTTCAACGTATAAAAAATCATTATCATATGGTAGAAATTTTTATTCAGCGGGCAGCTGCAAAAACCAAATGCAATTTTCCTATGGTCAACATGATGTCCATCTCAGACTAGTTCACATCTTTTTTGTCTAAACATATACCCGGGGAAAAATCGCGCCTTTTTCCTACTCTACTCTTAGAGCATTTTGCTAGACTAGTTATATTGACAAGCTTCAGAATATTTTCTATTAAAATTTAAATAGTCAATTTTGTATAAAAACACATTGTACAACGGAACGGTTTTTTTGGAAATTGATTTATTATAACAGCAAAAATATATTGAACATAAAAATAGAAGAATACTATGTGACCTTTTTATATTTTCTCAGACACAGTTAGTTTCACACCAAAGTGACAAGTGACGCGTTCTGCGCGCGATTACATCATTATACCGTCATTGTTGCAGAAATGTACCCGTCACTTGTCACTGCTACCCCGGTCATCGGCGTAGCCAGGTGGTCTAGACCCATACATGGGCACGGAGAGAGGGGGGTTGGGGGGTTAACCCCCCGAATTCTGAGAACGGGGTTTCCCCCCCCCCCCCCCCCCGACTCAGAAGTGGGGGGGAAGGCTAACCCCCCAATTATGGAAAAATGAAGAAAAGAAATGTCTTTAAAATGACTTCTAACTGCCTCCAAACTTAAGTTTTGAGGTCAAAATGAATGTTTTAAGCAATAAAAAGCTCAAAAATGCAATAAAAAGGGTTTTTTGACCTAAAATTAGCGTTTTTTTTACCTATTTTTTCTTCAAAATCGAAAAACGATATGGGTAAAATGTACTCCAGAAAAAACGATATGGGTATTTTGCGTTTCTCGAATTTTAACCCCCCCCTAATTTGGGGTTTAACCCCCCACTTCGGACCAACTTGCCCATGTATGTCTAGCCCCACCTTTTGAATTGCCAAAGATAAAAATTTTGGGGTTTAGAATGGCCATTTTTTATAAATTTTCTCGCGCTTCGCTCAGCTCAGCGCTCGATTAATTATATAGTCTTCGCTTCCAAATTTTTGCGTTACTTTGTTTTGTAATCTTGGTATGACCGCGCTGGAGCCACCCCATTCTTATTCTTAATGTTTTAATTGATCTCCACTTCCAAATTTGTGTTACTTTGCTTTGTAATCTTGATACTACTATGCTGAACCCCCTTTAGATTGTTATATAGTGGGATTAAAAATTTAAAAGTTAGGAAAAGTAAATTTAAAAACATTTTTTTGCACTTTGCACTGCTCAGCTGTAATTCAATGTACTCATTTTTCAGTTGTTAGACGTTTTGGAAATCGAAAATTTTAAGGTGTTAAATTGTTTGTAAAGAAATTTTTTCTTTGTTTTATACTTATTTTTATTGAATAATAATTACTTATGTTGCATAAAGAAAGTAATAAGCCTAATAATAAAGGTAATAATAAATTTTTTTTAGCCCTTTTATAACGTTTAGGATTTGGACCCTCTGGACCCCTCCTTTCGGAAATTTTGTTCAGGGTTGGACCCCTGGACCCCCCCTTTCCTAAATCTTGGCTACGCCCATGACCCCGATGTAAACTTTTAGCTTTATTATATTGTCTTTTAAAATTTAAATAGTCAATTAGAACGCGCCCTAGTTAGGGCAATAAAGGATGTTTCACACCGGAAAGCAGCTGACAAGTGACGCGTTCACAGCACTGGAACGATGACAGTGTAATTATGAAATGTGCAAGGAACGCGTCATTTGTCACTTGCCACTCCGATCTAAAACAGCCTTAACTTTGTCTGAGCAATATATTGATGTCACATGTTTCATTGTTTTAAGTTTTTATGTTTTATATTTTTATAAAAATAAATTATTGTTTTTATGATTCTTAACACTGATATCACAAGATTTTTTTAATTAATGTAAGACAAATAGTTTTGCACCTGCCACGAAACGGGTCTTCTCCCAAAATATAAGTATTAAAAAAATTTATAAAGTATTATTAAAAATATACAAAATATCAGACAAATTTACGGCATGTGTATTCATGAACATTAGCGATGGATGAGATTGAGAGCACTAATAAACCAAAACTATGCTTCAAAAATAAATACATCGTAGTTTAACCGCTCATCTTTTTATATAACATGTAAGTATAGCCGGAATCCAACGCGGTTTTATTGAAAAACCGCACATCACCGTTTAATTACAGTAAATATCGTGCTGGGTGCCGGATATATGATGATGTTGATATATGATGAGCGGTTTAACTACGAGGCGTCAGAACGGTATTTTTATTAGTGATGTTCCTAAACTCTGACCATTTAAAGCGAAGGAGCTCCGGAGTTAGTTTAAAACAGTAATATAAAACAAATTAAACCCTAAATTAAAAAAAATAGTTTACAGAAAATTTTGGCAAATTTTTTTAATTAGTCGTGAATTCGGCAGAAAACTAAGGGCAAAGCGTCTGACCTCAAAGCTTCGGAAGCATCACTAATATCCACACCAGTTTTGTCATTTTTTAAATAATAATATCCTATCAAAATCGAAATTTTATCAAAAAGGAAGCAAATAAAATTTCATATAAACATTAATCGTTTCAAAAGTTTCATTATTTACTTATTGCGGCTGTTTGAGGACCATCACTAGTTACAACCTCAGAGTTCATTTCAAAGCTGTTCATATTTACACCGGAATCATAATGAGTAAGGTTTACAAGCCTATTTGTGCCTTTTATTTCAAAACAGAAGTTAACTCAGTACATTTTTTCAAGAATTTCCCTCACCAGCTCGATGCTCGGTTTGTCCGACAGAGTCCCCTGTCCGATATCAATCGGTAAGACGAAATGAATTTTTCCGTGCTTGACCTTTTTGTCCAGGACTAATGCTTCTAGAATTTTGTCGATGTCTATGTTTTCGGGTAGTCGCATGGGCAGACAGGCCTTTTCTATCAGGGCGTTCTGCCGACGCAAACTCTCATCGTCCCAAAACTCCAATTCCTCCGCGATCTCACCGGCCACTATCATCCCTGCAATAACATTTTTCATAAGGTATAGGGTAACTGGCTTAATTTCGGCCACCTTTTTTCATTTTTTTTTTGGATAAGTTTTTTATGGTTTTTCCAATCGTCCCAAAATTTGGTGTAAAAATCAAACGATAGCTATTTTTGTTATTTCAGTGCAAAATTTTAAAATTTCTGTTAGACTTAAAGATCAGTGAAGGTTTAAAGTTGTTTTTTAATAGTGGCCGAAATTAAGGCGCGAGCCATTAATTTCGGTTACCTAGAAAAAACTGGCTATAACTATTGCTAAACTGAACAATAAAAATTTTTAAAGGTTGCAAATTTATCCTTAGGTATTGTTCTTGGTACATATAACTTAATTTTTCCCGTTTGCAAACTTTAATAGTTTTTAGCAAGACTTTAAATAATTATGTCAAAACCTTAAAAAAACAAGTTTTAATAACCTGTATTTTTTGTTGAATTTTTATTTTTGGCTTAAAAAACGTCAAAAAAAATTAAACGAGCAAAAGAAATCTTTATAAATACAGTAGTACTATGATATTTAAAAACAGTAAAAAAAGGCAGGTTCTTTCACCTAAATTTTAAGGTGGCTGAAATTAACGGAATCTTAAAATGCGCAGTTAGTTAAACGTGTTGCAAAGTGATTTTGAAGAAAATATCAAAACATGAAAATTAACAACTTTGAGTTTTAAATAGAAGATATTTTAAGGTTATATTGTGCATCATTCGAAATTTGATGCAGTTTAAACACAAAGCAAAAATTAAGAAAATCACAAAAAATTCACTTTTTGTATGAAAATGTTGATAATGCAGATTAACAAAAATAAAAAAAACTTTGGCAAAAACACTTTATTTAACATTAATCCAGTTACTTTTGTGCTAGTTCTTTTGTGTTTTAAAAATAAACCAATTTTTTAACACCCTAAATTGGTGGCTGAAATTAAGGCCTGACCGAAATTAAGTCAGATACCCTAACAGAAAAAATCCTACAGGTATAACAAAATAGGGTAGTGCATTTAATTTCGGCACTTTTTGGTTTTTCCAATGTAACTTTTCACTGTATGGCCCGATTTTCATGTTTGATAGCTCATTTTAAAACTTTTACGATACTGCGTTGCGTCATTAAAATTTCACTGTACGAAAGTTGTTTTTTTTTTACATAATTAAATAAGTTTTTAAAAAAATGGAAAATTGCTGAAATTAAATGTATGCATTTAATTTCGGCATTTTACAAACAATCGATTTTTTCTCAGTTAAAAAATCATCATTTTCAAAAATTTAAAAGCCTATCATTATCTCCAGACAGTTTTCTTTAATTTAAGCTTCTACTTGTTGTTCAACGTGTAACTGGCAAAAAGTTACAGCTAAAATGCCAAATGGTATCAAAATGAGCAAAATTTGGGAAAAAAGTAGATTAAAATTCGGCACTTTTTAAAAATACCCCCTTAATCGAGTTTAAGTGCAGTGCTATGACCCCTACACATTTAAACGTTGTCTTTTAACTATTTACAACTACAATTTAACACCCGACCCCTTAATTCAACCCGTTTTTACCTAGAGCAATATGTGTGCCGAAATTACACGATTTTATTTAATAACGATTGCTCACCACAGACGCAACGTAGAACCACGGGGACTAAAAAATATGAAAATAGACTAAATTTTACCAGGACGGTTTAATTTTTAATCTAATTTATTGCATAATCATGAAATGCCCATGTTCTAAAAACGAGTAACAATTTTATTTTTTGTAAATCACACAATTTTACGAGAAAATATCATAACATATCAAATAAACTGCTCACGACAGTCATCTACATATAATTAGCTCTCATTTGAGCTATCAAACGTCGTATTCCGTCCAGGATTACCAAAGATATAGTCCAAAATCAAAAATGCCCAATTTGGAAAAATGCCGAAATTAAATGCACTACCCTATACATAGTATAACAAAATTTGGGGTAGGCGGTCCGACCGCGAAATCAATTTGCTTCGCACATTAGATAGGGTAGTGCATTTAATTTCGGCACTTTTTCGTTTTTCCAATGTAACTTTTCACTGTATGGCCCAATTTTCATGTTTGATAGCTCATTTTAAAGCTTTTACGATGCTGCGTTGCGTCCTAAAAGTTTCACTGTACGAAAGCTGTTTTTTTTACTTAATTAAATCAGTTTTTAAAAAAATGGAAAATTGCCGAAATTAAATGTATGCATTTAATTTCGGCACTTTACAAACAATCGATTGTTTCTTAGTCAAAAAATCATCATTTTCAAAAATTTAAAAGCCTATCATTATCTCCAGACAGTTTTCTTTAATTTAAGCTTCTACTTGTTGTTCAACGTCTAACTGAAAAAAAGTTACAGCTAAAATGCCAAATGGTATCAAAATGAGCAAAATTTGGGAAAAAAGTGCATTTAATTTCGGCACTTTTTAAAAGGACCCCCTTAATCAAGTTTAGGTGCAGTGCTATGACCTCTACACATTTCAACGTTGTCTTTTAACTATTTACAACTACAATTTAACACCCGACCACTTAATTCAACCCGTTCTTACCTACAGCAATATGTGTGCCGAAATTACACTATTTTATTTTATAACGATTTCTCACCACAGACGCAACGTAGAACCACGGGGACTAAAAATTCGGAAAATAGACTAAATTTTACCAGGACAGGTTAATTTTTAAACTAATTTATTGCGTAATCATGAAATGCCCATGTTCTAAAAACGAGTAACAATTTTATTTTTTGTAAATCACATTATTTCACATAAAAATATCATAACATAACAAATAAAAAGCTCACGACAGTCATCTACATATAATTAGCTCCCATTTGAGCTATCAAACGTCGTATTCCGTCCAAGATTACCAAAGATATAGTCCAAAACCAAAAATGCCCAATTAGGAAAAGTGCCGAAATTAAATGCACTACCCTAGCTGTTTTTATTTATTAAAAAAATTAAGTATTAAAATAATAATTTCAAGAATTTTGGTAGCTTTTTGTAGTTAACTTAAAAATTACAAAAAGTTTTTTCTGTTGAGCTCAACAACTTTACAAACGAAAAACCTAGGCTGTTTCAAAATATAGTTTAAAAAATACGTGACATTTCTTATTTTAATTAATACATGAGTTTTTCAAAAAAATTGCTTGAAGGTTACAAAAACTTTCTTTAAGCCTAAACAATAATCATTAGAAGCCTACGCTAAAATGGTAAAACTAGAAAGTTAGGCGTAGTTTTTAACTGATTACACACTAAAATATTATCAAAAACGGCTGATGCTTTTGAGGCTATTTTTTTCACTTTTAGATGAAATACCAATATGTTCTGCTAATCTAGTGTTTAGGTGGCGGGTAGTAGACCCACAGTATGTGGTTTTACAACCACTACAAAGAAATTGATATACAAGAATAGATTTCAGACTACGAGGTATTTTGTCCTTGAAAAGAAAACAGCCAGCCAGGGAATTAGAGGTTTTATCCACAACTTTTAAATTAACTTGAGCAAACCACAGTAAAACATTTTTTGAGTTTATTTTGAATATTAATAGAATTAAAGCCTGTATATGGTAAAAAAATGTAAATTGACATTTTATTAGCGGTTAAAACCTTTAAATCTTTCAAACCAAATATTTTAGTTAAAAATTTTCTAACACAAGAGTCAATAAAACGAAATGGGTATCCGTTTTACGTAAAATAGATTTTAAGGTGACAATTTCTTCATGAAATGATTGATAAGACGAAGAGAACATCCAATTTTAGATAAGCGTTTTAATTTTAATTAATTTTATTTTAATTTTTTGTCAATCATGAAGAGAAAGTTCGCTCAGTTTTACGAAATTTTAAAGCAAAAGGTTCCATTTCAAAAGAGATTTTCGACCGTTTTAATCCAACTGGATCTAAACCAGGCCGCTTATTTGACCTTACAAAAGTTCATAAAACTAATACACCGCTTCGTCCTATTTTATTTGCCATTGGCACGGCGACTTACAATTTAGCAAAATTTTTAGTCCCAGTTTTATCAAATTGTTCTTCAAATCAATATCGGGACTCTTTTACTTTTGCCAAAGAGCTTTCTAACTTAAATCCGTCCAAATTTCCGTCCAACAATCTCTACATGGCCAGTTTTGACATAAAATCTTTGTTTACAAATATTTCTTTAAAAGAAACTATTCAAATCTGTTCTGACAAGCTGTTTGATAATATTACTTAACGCTGAAAGTTTTACCAGCAAACAAGATTTAAAAGATTTTATCAGTTTAGCCGTTGAAAATGATGTTTTCATGTTTGATTCAAAATTTTATCAACAAATCGACGGAGGAACAATGGGTTCACCACTCGGCCCAACGTTAGCAAATGCATTTTTATGTCACCACGAAGAAAATAGGTTGAAGGACTGTCCTAGAGAATTCAAACCTGTGTTTTACCGTAGATACGTGGATGATTGTTTTATTCTTTTTAGTATTGATTGAAGAAATCTAAAATCTTAAATCTAAAACCTTAAAATCTATTTTACGTAAAAACGGATACCCATTTAATTTTATTGACTCTTGTGTTAGAAAATTTTTAGCTAAAATATTTGGTTTGAAAGATTTAAAGGTTTTAACCGCTAATAAAATGTCAGTTTATTTTGTTTTACCATATACAGGTTTTAATTCTATCAATATTCAAAATAAACTCAAAAAATGTTTTACTGTCGTTTTCCTCAAGTTAATTTAAAAGTTGCATATAAAGCCTCTAATTCTCTAGCTGGCTGTTTTCTTTTCAAGGATAAAATACCTCTTGGTCTGAAATCTAGTGTTGTATATCAATTTGTTTGTAGTGGGTGTAAAATCACATACTGTGGGTCTACTACCCGCCACCTAAACACCAGACTAGCAGAACATATTGGTGTTTCATCTAAAACTGAAAAAAATAGCCCCAAAAGTATCAGCCATTTTTGATCTTATTTTAGTGTGTAAACACTTAAAAACTACGCCTAACTTGTCTAGTTTTACCCTTTTAGCGTCGGCTTCTAATGATTATTGTTTCAGGCTTAAAGAAAGTTTTTGTATTCGTAGGGATAAGCCTGTTTTAAATAAAAACATTCCCAGTGCTTGAAGGTTGTTCATAAATCTTATTTCGCGAAAAAAAATTTGATTATGCTAGGGTTGGTTGTGGCGCAGTGGCAGATCTTACATCTTGCATGCTGAAGATGCCTGAATCGCGTCCCGACTGAGACACGCCGGATTATGATAATATTGCTTGTTAATGTTATGTGTAGTATTTGTTTGCACAAATTAGTGCTGAGTAACATCGGCCTTGCGTAACTTGTTTTAGCGAAATAAATAAATATTAACTTTAGTTTTGGTTGCCTAAAAAGGGCGCCCGGAAAAAATACCTTCTGCAAAATATCTTCGGAAAGAATATCTTTTGAAAGACTTTTAAATTCTCAACTAAAAAAACTTTTTTTTTCCTAAGCCTAAGCGAAACCTTAAAATCAAGCTAAAACGATATAAAAAAGTAAAAAAAAACCTTTAAAAGTTTTTAATAATACTGAATAATTTGCTGCTGAAAGTAGATATTTGTTCCGGAAGATATTTTGCAGAAGGTATTTTTTCCGGACACCCTAAAAAGTTAGGTAATACGTTTCAATGTTGCGAATATTTTGTGTACTGATTTTTTCCGTGTAACATTCGGTGGCTGTGCAACCAAATCAAAAAAAGATAAGTTCATTCTCTTAGCTATGCTTATACCTTCCAATAAAATGGTGCTGGAGCCCCGAACATTTAAAAGGGAGAGAGCTTTGAAGCTTCGACGAAATAAATATTTTTAGGCTTATTTAAACGTGAATTATGTGTTTAATTATTTAATTTTTATTCTTAGCACTACTTTTATTGTTTTTAATATATTTTTCAAAAATTTTTGTTTATAAAAAAATGATAAAAAAAATTACAGCATTACTTTCTAACTATTCATGAAATTAATACAAAAAATGTGCAGCTCTGGAGCTTCAAAAAGGCTAAACTGCTGTGCTCCGCGGTTACTGTAGTATTACTCACCCAAGGCGACGGCTTCCCCGTGGAGTATTCCTTTGTATCCCATGGCTGTTTCGATCCCGTGTCCCACCGTGTGTCCGTAATTGAGCAAAGCCCTTAGCCCCGACTCCCTCTCGTCCTGCGACACCACGTCCGCTTTGGCCTTGCAGCTACGATGCAGGATAGTTGTCAAATCCTTCCAGTTCGTGTGATCGTCCAATCTGAAACGTCGCAGAAAGTATAGTGTTCCGAAGTATAGTTACGAAGTATAGGATAGCTCCATAGCTACGGTTATTTAAAGTGTGGGCACCCGCTTTTTAAAAGAATAAATTTTAAGCTTATTTATGTTTGAAATATGTTGTTATTCTATCCAAATTTTGATAAGTATATATTTTAATGGTATTTAAAAAGTTTAAAAAAATTAAATTAAATTTCCGGCTAGAGTCTTTTACCGGCATTCAAAGAGTGGTACCTGACGGATTCTTAAACGATTGGATTTTGCCCTGACCTTAATGTTGTGATAACTACTTAAGTAGTTAACAACTTAACTACCATGATTTTGGCTAACTACTTAACTACCTACTTTCTTTTTTAAAAGTAGTTAACTACCTACTTTCATAAAATAAAGTAGTTAATACAAGTAGTTAACACAGTAGTTAAAAAGTAGGCAGAAAGTAGTTAGTAAAGTAGGCAGAAAGTAGTTAGTGAAGTAAGCAGTCAAGTATTTAGTGTTTTTATACAAACAATCAATATCTGCGGGGCGATATTAGGTAAAACTTACAGGTGTTTGAAACAAAATGTGAGAACGTGTACAGTAATCTACAGTAATTTGCACGTGCTGCGAATCTTCAATAAAAATCGATATTTTGCCACTCAACAGTGATTTTATACACAAAGTGCTTTATAGTGTATGAACCTAATTAAAATCTTTGAAGTTTTAGATATATTTGCGAACTCTAACCCGTCAGTACTGTTATACAATAAAGTGGGTAAAAAATACAAAACTTTTTAAAATAAGTTTGCAAAATACATCAGCAAAACATGTTAACTTAGTAATAAATTATTTTTTTCTTGTACACAACCTCTTGAATTTAAACTATGTTATATTATCTGTCCAGCCGTTATGTAAATATTGCTAAACATAAAGAACTGGCAAAACCGATAAAATATGGAAATTGTTAATTATTAAAGGTACGACTAAGTGTTTTTAACACTAAAAATTTAATCTTTCATTCTTGCTAAAGCAAGTATGTGTTTAGTTAAAGGTTTAACTACTTAACTACCTAGTTAACAACTACTACTTAACTACCTAGTTCAAAAATTTCAAGTAGTTAACTACCTACTTACTACCTACTTGTAATTTCATTTAACTACTTAACTACCTACTTATAATTTTTAAAGTAGTTAACTACCTACTTAACTACCTGCTTTGATTTTGGGTTAACTATCACAACACTACCTGACCTTTAGATCAGGATATATAAACTACCAGCGAAACATAAACAAACAAAGTTGCTTGGAAAAAAACGTTTTAAGGTGCGGTACGAAGTCAAACTTTTTGTTTTCGATTTTGATAATTTTTTGTTAAAATCTTACCCCTGCCCCCAGTAGCTTACAAAAATTTTTTCAACAAAATATCTACAGTGGTTTAGGAGTTATGACCTCCCAAATATGGCAGTTTTCGACAATTCTGTACGTGACAAATCGCTCAATGGGTATTAAGATTTACGTTACAAATTATACACTCAAAGAAAGCGGCTACTTTTTGCTCTAATTTGATGCCTTGATCGTTAAGATTGATGCAGTATTTGTCGAAATATTGCGTTTCCCGTACAAAAAACCCGCGATTTTTTTCGTTAAAAACACCAAACGACGGCAGTGATTTTGTGAAGTTAGCCCAACCTTTTTTTTCTTTCACTTCGTGTGTTTGGTTAGCGAAAAAAATCGAGTTTTTTTTATACGAGAAACGCAATATCTCGCCAAATACTGCACCAATCTTAACGATCAAAATATCAAATTAAATTAAATAGTTGCCACTTTTCTTGAGTGCATAATTTGTAACAAAAATCGTTATATCCATTCAGCAATCTTTTACGTACAGAACTGTCGAAAAACGCCATTTTTGGGGGGTCATTACTCCTGAACCACTGGAAATATTTTGTTGAAAAAAAAATTTGTGGGCTATTGGGGGCAGGGGTAAAGTTTTCACAAAAAATTATCAAAATCAAAGACAAAAAGTTTGACTCCGCACCGCACCTTTAAGCCGGTCCACTAAACGCGTGCTGACTAAGGGCTATGTTAGCACGTTGTTTAAAACTTTTGATAATGATTTAATTTTGGTGTTTTTTCTCATGAAATTTTACAGGATTCTTTTTTTAAATGGGAAAAATTAATATTTAAACAGTTTTATTCATATTTGTTGCAAATATAATCTAATAAAGCTTTAATGTAATAAATCTAATTAAGAGTTTTGCTAACCCTTAACCCTTTAACTAGGGGTTATTGCCTTATTTGCTTGTATTTATTACAAATAGGCACAAAATTAATAAAATATCAATATAAACCGTGCACACAAATAGTTCTATAAGATTTCGCGAAAAAAAATCCAAAAATTAAAACATTAGTTTTAAACAACGTGCTAACTGTACCTAGTCAGAACGTGTTTAGTGGACCGGCCCCTGACACTGATTGCTACCTGCGTTCGATTTAGCTGCCTCCACCCTACTTCCTGTCTGCCTCCGAAGCAGTTTTAGCTGCCTCTAACCTGCTTCCCCACATGTATATGCTTTAACATAAAAGACAGTGACACCTGCCTCAAACCAGGTTTTTAAGCAGATTCAGTTGCCACCGCCCTGCTTCCTACTTGACTTCAGACATTTTTCATCGCCTCCTGTATGCCTCCACCCTTCCTCCTGCCTGTTCAAACCTTCCAGAGGCAGCTTTAAGAACCGTCGTTACAGTAGAGTTCCCCCGAGTTCCGCCTATTTTGGCACTAATTTTATTAATAATTAAAAACTAATGCTATTATATATTTTGTCAAATATTTTTTGTGAACTAAATTTTTTTCAAAACTTATTAGAAACGATAAAAATAGTTATAAAAATTCGGATGGAACAATTTAAAACATATTTCAAGCGTAAATAACTTTGTAAATCTTTCATTTAAGGAGCAAAGCTCCGGCCGGAGCTCTCTCCGTTTTAAATGGCCGTAGCTCTGGAGCACGATATTAGAGGGCAAGGAAAAAAATATTTTTCAAAACGTTTCTTAAACCAATTTAAAAAAATTTCAATTACAAATACCTAGATCTGGCTTCCAAATGCAGAAATAATTGTTTATCCAGAACGACGCCATATTTGATTATCTAAAATTCAATAAATTTGAAATAAAGTAATGATAATAATGGTATTAGTGCAATTGTGGGTTTTTGTGTGTGTTTTTATGTTTTGTTTTGTTTGAGAAACTTTTTTTTATTGTTTTAAATATTAAGAATTATAAATACAAGATCGCAGTTTTAATTAAACAGAGGGTTTTTTTTAGAAAAAAACTATTTGAAAAAACTATGGAAATATCACTAACAGGATAGTATTTGTTTTAAAATCGAAAAAATAATAGTTGGATTTCTCACAAATTTTTTAAAGATAGACATTAAATTCTTTTAAAAAAAGTTTTTGTAAATTAGTACTTTACAGTTAATTTTAACCCATTGGAAATTTTAAGGCCAAAAAGCGCGTCTGAAACGCGAAAACAGAACGCGCTAGTTTTAAGCTACATCTGTCCTTGTCCTCCCAGTGTTCGGCCAATTTTATACACTAAGGCGTGGGACCCGATCACACACTTCGCGTCTGGCCAGCGAAATTAATTATTAATTAATTAATTACAATTATATCAGGGTAGCTGACTTAATTTCGACCACCTTTTTTTATTTTTTTTGGATTTATTTTCTGGTTTTTCCAATTGACCCAAGATTTGGTCTAAAAATCAAACAATAGCTATTTTTGTTATTCCAGTGCAATATTTAAAAATTTCTGTTACATTTAAAAAAACAGTGGAGATTCAAAGTTTTTTTAAGTGGCCGAAATTAGGCGCGTTCATTAATTTCGGCCACCTAAAAAAACTGTCTATAACTATGCAAAAGCGAACAATAAAAGTTTTTAAAGGTTGCAAATCCCACCGTTTTCTTCCTATTACACTTAGGTATTGTTCTTGGTACGTCTAATATAATTTTTTTTCGGCTGCGAACTTTTATAGTTTAAATAATTGTGTGAAAACTTTAAAAAAAAAACAAATTTTAATAACCTGTGTTTTTTTAAAATTTTTTTAGCATGAAAAACGTCAAAAAAAAGTCAAACGCGCAAAAAAAATCATTTATAAAATACAGTTGTACCATGATATTTAAATACAGCAAAAAAGGCAGGTCCTTTCGGCTGAATTTCAATGTGGCCAAAATTAATGGAATTTTAAACTGCGCAATTAGTTAAACGCATTGCAAATTTCTTTTGAAAAAAATATAAAAAACATGAAAATAACTATTTTGAGCTCTAAATAGAAGTAATTTTAAGGTTATATATTGTGTCGTTTTGAATTTGATGCAGTTTAAACGCGGAGCAAAAATTTAGAATATCGCAAAAATGCGCTTTTTTGTATGAAAATGCTGAGAATGCAGAATCAAACGAATAAAAAAGTTTGCAAAAATACTTTATTTAAGATTCATCCAGTTACTTTTGTGCTTGTTCTTTTGTGTTTTTGATAATTTTCTAACACCCTAAATTGGTGGCCGAAATTAGGGCCTGGCCAAAATTAAGTCAGATACCCTAATTTTGCAGGTAAAAAACAAGAAAAAACCTAAGAACACTATTGTATTAAAGCACCACTCTATTATTGTCCATTAAAATACAAAACAAAACAATATGTTGTGTGTTAAAATTAGTCCAGTGTTACACAAGTTACACAATGACTACATTTTTTAAAGATAAAAGATTAATTGGTGTATTTTTTGTTTGTTTTTTTTTGATGGAAAAATTTCCTGCGATTTTTTTTTGAAATTTAACGTAATGTAGGAATTTTTAAAAATTCGGGTACCTTAATTTTAAAATTGTTAGAATTTTCTTTACTTGACTTACGACTAAGATTAACGTAGTAATTTGTTGGTTTTTCGATTTGTATGAGGCAGAGTTTTGTTAAGGGGGATGAAATGGGTCTATAAATACCTTAAAAAATAATTTTTTTAAAAACATTAAAAAAATAGGCTACCTCTCCCATGGCGGCTTTAAACTGTCGGTATGGGAGCGTGCTAAGAAGTCGAGGATCGATCAGGACCATGCTGGGCTGGTGAAATACACCGATCAGGTTTTTTCCCTGCGGATGGTTGACACCAGTTTTTCCGCCGATTGATGAATCAACCATAGCAAGCAAAGTCGTTGGAACTGAATTATAAAAACCAAAACTTAAATTGTCATTATTATTTTAAATTTCTATATTATTTTGTCTCCACCCTGACTGTGCCGTTTATCGGCGGCATTTTGTTTTGTTAGCAGAAACTTAATTTTTTTCGGAAACATTTTTTATGCTTTTTTTTATTCTTAAGCTTGGTTCATACTTCGTCCAAAGTGTTCAAAAGAAAAACTAATAACAATACCATAATTAAGAATATACGGGGCGGTTTTTTGACTCTTAATCCAGGGGGTAAAAAAAGTGAACGGCATCTATAAACTAGTTCGAAATAACCGTCTTTTGCTATACGAGAGAGGGTACAAAAAGAAAAAAAATAAAATTTGAAGAAATCTTATATTTCTTAGTTTCTTAATTTAAACCTATACTTCATAAAAATTGCTACACGGTGATATGTTTCACTACGTTGAAGTGCTGTAATATATCAGTTTGTGCTAAATAAATTTTTGTTTTTTAATTAAACCTCACAATAGTTTAAAATCACGACTAAAATAGTATTATCCTGAACAGTGATTTCGAATTAGTAAAAATAAAGATGAAATTTGTGCTTTTAAACTAATTTTAAACCTACATAGTTTTTTTAATGTTTTGCTTGTAAAAGTATTCAAAACTTAGAAATTAATTTTAAAAAGTTCATTCCAAACTTTTAAATTAAGCATGTTCTGTAATTGAAACATTAAAAAACTGGAAAACAAGCGCGCCAGCAGTGCCGTACCTACGTTGCGGCAAAAAATTAAAAATCCCCAAAAACTGCTTTTGCTTTTGCAATATTTAAAAAGTATTTAAGAAATTTTGAAGAGAAGTGGTCGAGATTTTAAACCAATAAATATTTGAAATATTTTAAACCGTAAAATGTACTAGTCGCTCGCTGTTTCTCAATTTTCCTTCTACATATGATTGGTGCTAGTAGTTATGTACCCTCTTCCTAACACTAAAAAACCCTTATTCCGAACTATTCTATACTCTGCGCTGATTAGTCCGTTCTCATAAAGTTGATAATAGTTCCCGTATATCCTTCATAATGTATTTTACAAATAGTAGGCAGAGATTTGTAAAACGCACACTTAGACACGACTTTATGAAACATGCTCTAGAAATTTAAATATTAAAAAAAACAAGAATTACCTTGAATAATGGGAATTCCACGTAGCCAAGTCCCGGCGGCAAAACCAGCCATGTCTCCCACTATTCCGCCACCTAACGCCACCATCACGGACGATCTGTCCACTTTGTTCTATAAAAAAAAACCCAACGTTTTTAATGAATATTCAATTGTTAGACTAATTGGACTAAATTCGGCTAGACTTAATTTAGTCCACTGACTATTGTGCTGACCAGTCAGACGCAAAATTATGTGAATCAACTATATATATTAACATCAGTACATGACGATATATCTAGCCATGCACTGTGAATTTCATAACTTGAGCGCATATCAAAAATAACAGCTGGTGGCTAAAATAGAGGCTGACTGAATTTTAGTCAGCTAACTATGTATTAATCAATTTATTTGATAAACCGCTTAGAACTACTGTTTTGATTTCTGTCCCCAGTGGAGGTAGAAGCAAAAAAAAACTGTGTCAAAACACAGCTATATAGACTAAAGGCAAACCAAACCTAGCTGCAACAGTGTGTTCACGTGTTTATTAAACAACTATTTTCTTTTTTTTGTGTCACAAAATAAGAATTATTCATAAACTACCATCGGAAGTTGATTTTTTACTTCAAATTTTTCATTTTCTGAATTCTGATTGGCTAATATGAGTGACGTCAGATTCTCGTGATTTGAGTGGTTACTTAATGGGAGGCATTTTTCAGTCCAACGAACAACTGTTGCAGCCACGTTGGGTTTACCTTTAGTTCTGAATAAGCGTCTTTTACTGTACGAGAAAGGGTACAAAAAGAAAAAAAATAAAATTTGAAAAAATCTTAGTTTTATTAGTTTCTTTAGTTTAAATATATACTTTATAAAAATTGCTACACGATGACATGTTTCACTACGTTGAAGTGCTTTAAAGGTGCGGTATACTAAATCATGGTGTTTCTTTTTTCGCTTGGTTTTTGGTATCAATCGATTCGTCAGGTTTCACTGAGTAAAAAATTGTATTACAAAAAAATTAATTTTCAGCGGTTGTCTAGATATTATTGCTTGATTATTCCATCGATTTTTTTGCTGCGCAACCAGCCAAATAACAGTAAATATGTGCGCCCGATGAGAGATTAAAAAAAGGCCCGCTAATATTGAACTAAACTAAAAACACATTAAATCATTTATTTAAAATAAAACATTATAACTGAAATATAATAAATAAAAATACACAGAAATTAGTATAATTAAAAATTTTGCATATTTTCATAACAAAATTTGCATATAAAATATTTTAAATACACCTGAATTTTTACGAGAAAGAATGTGTTTGTAAAGTCCAATGTAAGCAAACAAAACACACCGTAGCTGGTGTTTGGTAAAAAACCAAAAATTACCTGGAATAACCAAGCGATATTCATGCTAATGTCTGGACAGCTGCTGAAAATTATTTTTTTTGTAATACAATATTTTACTTAGTGTTGTAAAAAGTAACGAGTTTCGATTATTTTAAGTAAAAGTAAAAGTAATTCGAAAAATTTTAATTTAAGTAAAGTAAGAGTAAAAGTAATTTGTGATTTTTTTATTTAAGTAAAGTAAAAGTAAAAGTAACAGTCAAAATTTTATTTAAGTAAAGTAAAAGTAAAAGTAAGACCTATTTTTTTAAGTAAAAGTAAGAGTAAAAGTATGATAAAAGTAATTTTGAAACGGAGCAAAACGCCCGTTTTTGGAGTTCAGGAGCTCCGTTCCAATGTTTTGTTGCTAGTTTTCTATAAAAATTTTTATTTTAACAAATTTTTGGTCTAAATAACTGGTGTTTAGCGTGTTACGGTTTAAAAAACTTTCTTCTGCCACTCATTTTTCAACAAGCCCGTAAGAAATTGATTTCTTAAAATTACTTAAATTTTACTTAAATTAATTTAAGTATTTGCTAGAAAAAATCCGAGTAAGAGTAAAAGTAAAAGTAATTGAAATTTCAAAAGTCGAGTAAGAGTAAAAGTAAAAGTAATTGAAATTTCAAAAGTCGAGTAAAAGTAAAAGTAAAAGTAATCCAAAATCCCTTACTTTTATTAGTTTAAGTAAAAGTAAAAGTAACTTTTTACAACACTAATTTTACTCAGTAAAACCTGACGCATCGATTGATACCAAAAACCAATCGAAAAAAATACACCATGATTTAGTATACCGCACCTTTAATATAACAGTTTGTGCTAAATAAATTTTAGTTTTTTTTTAATTAAACGTCACAATAGTTAGAAATCATCACTAAAACAGTATTTTCGTGAATAAGGATTTCGAATTTGTAAAAATAAAGTTGAATTTTGTGCTTTGAATCTAATTTTAAACCTACATAGGTTTTTTAATGTTTTGGTTGTAAAACTATTCAAAACAAAAAAATCAATTTTAAAAAGTTCATTCCAAACAATTTCCAAACAATTCCAAACAATTAAATAAAACAATTTCTGTAATTGAAACATTAAAAAACTGGAAACGAAGCGCTCCAGCAGCACCGTACCTACGAAGCGGTAAAAAACTAAAGATCCCCAAACTGCTTTTGCTTTTGCAATATTAAAAAGTATTTAAGAAATTTTGAAGATAAGGGGTAAAGATTTTAAACCAATAATTATTTGAAATATTTTAAACTGTAAAATGTACTAGTTGCTTGCCTGTTTCTCAATTTTCCCCTTACATATGATTGGCGCTAGAAGTTATTGTACCCTCATCCTCATCCTACACTAAAAAACCCTTATTCAGAACTATATAGTCTATAGGAAAAAGTCAGGAATAAACAAAACTGATGACAGAGGCAGGCAGGAGAAGAGAATTTTGTAAAAGGGTGGAGGCAGCATAAAATGCATTAAAGGCAGGTGCCTTGTTAAGGCTGGTTCATACCTATGCTTGTTTGTTTGTTTGCATATTCAGTGGTTATGGCTTCGTCCAGAAGCCGTTTTGGCTTGTCCAAAAAACGTTTTGGCTTATGTATAAATCAAACTTTAGAGACATATTAGAAGGATTTTTACCACCGAAGACATCTCGGAGGCAGCTAGGAGGCTGACCAATTTTTGTTCGGGCAATTAGTAGGTAAATGGGTGGTCAGTTTGGAGCCAAATAAACAAAGAATTAAATAAACAAACTTTAGTCTAACCCTAAGTGCGGTATCGTAAATGGCGTTGACAGTCTCCAGAGATTTGAACTTTTCCCCGTCCGGAACTATATGGCAGCACACTTGAAAACCGGCTTCCACCAAAGACTCAGTGGTTAGTCGGCCGTAGTGATCGTAAACACTCTGATTGGAGATCAACAAGCATTTGGCCGGCAGTTTCAGTTTGGGATGAATTGTGTTCGACGTCATAAGGATTCCTAAATTGGTGTTTAATGTTTAATGTTTAGTTTTTTTAAATATAAAGGTCAAAAAATAAATAACGTTTCTGTAACAAAATATGCCACACAATTTTCTATTTAAAATTTTTGATTGAAAAATGAATAGCGCAGAATTTGGAACCTGTAACCTCCAGTTGCAGTACATTACCTTTACTATGTTATACTAACACCTAGTTTTTTAATATTGCAACTCGACTTTATAAGGACTGTGACGTGTGAGACTAATGTGAGACTTTATATCATCCCAGTATGATAATGGCTTTTAGTTTCAGTTTGCAATGTGTGATCATTCACAAAGGATCCTTGAAAATTATCTTATACATATATATTGACCTATACAACACTTGAAACAAACTAGTGATGTTTATCAAAAATTTTATAATAAAAAATATAGTATAGATTATTTTGAGACACCAGAGACCGGAAAGAAAAAGGTAAAGAACCTTAATAACTTTTTCCAATGCAACAAATACCTTTTGCAAAACATACTAACTAACCTAATTTTAAACATAAACAATGACATTGTTTACCTAAATATTCTAAGCAACCCGTTGAAACTATTATTTGATAGGCTTTTCCAGGAACATTGCATGGTACCGTAATTGGAACGTCCATATCTTCAATGGACTTTTTCCTTATCATCATGGAACGCTACAATGAATATTACAAATAAATAAACACAATATTTTTTATCAAAACAAAATTATCGCCTGTGGACTACAAAATTTTTAATCCAATTAAAGTTTACCTAAAATCAGTACTAAACTAGCGATTATAAAACTTATTTTTTATCAACAGATTTATTATATTTATTTACACAGATTACACACATTTACATTTCTGCAGATAGGATTTTTGCGTATCTATCAAGAACACAAATGTTCGGAAAAGTGCAATTAATTAGTGTATTGTAGAAAAGTTTAGCCGCACAAATACAAACCGTCATCAGTTAAATGGTCTCTGGGAGATAGAAACCATAAAACTTTTAAATGTTGCACAGATATGCCGAGGCAAACAGAAAGCCAAAAAATTATGTTGAAAGTATACAACTTTTAACATGGGAACAACACTGATTACACTACAAAAAATTTTGAACCACGTTGAGAAATGTGAACGAGTTTATTGTTTCGTGAAACGAGATAAAATATTGTTAATATTTTTTTCTTGGTTTATTATAAATTTTAGTAAAAATTCTATAATGGCATAATAATCATTTTGAACGAAGCACTGTAAATCTTTGTAAGTGACAGAGACATGTATTTGACCTAATTATTGATATTATTGATATTTTTTGAGGGCTTGGGTAAAATTTTAAACATTAATTTTTAGGATTGGTATGGAGTTTTTAAGGTATTTTTTCAAAATGCTTTTTGGCTCCTTTTAAATTTTTGCATATTTTAAAGCTTTTTGAAGTTCTTGAAATAACCAAATTTTTTACAAAAATTAACCCTTTAAGATTCTTTCCGCTGCACATCCGCAGAAGGTATTCCGTGCCACTGCTGCTCAGCGCTAAAATTAGTTCCTATCGGGCGTCGGACGCCGAGTTTACCACTGAGCAGCATACTAACGCGGAATCTTTTTTGCGGATTTGCAGCGGTTTTCGGACAAAAAACTTAAAGGGTTAAGATAAACTTAATACTGTTTTTTTTTAGATTCGAGAAGATCAGTATAATTTTATTATAAATTGTTTTATTTGTATACCTTTCTAAGTTGAGGCTCCATGTTTAAATTTTCTTGTTTTATATTCTAATAGATTAAATCCACTAACAATCAAATATTTAGACACATTTATAAAAATGTGAACACAATTTAACCCAATCTAAAAAATTAAAAGTTATTAATAAATTTAGTTCTGACATTTTTTTATTTCGAACTTAATACTTTTTTAATATTAGTTAGTTTTGATAATTCTCCAATGAACATAACGCAGGAATATGGAGTAATTTCACTCCGATTTCATTCTGTTTTGACAGAAGAAAATGAGCGAAATAATAAATGCAATTTGAGAGAAACATACTTACAATAATTTATTTAAAAATAAAAAATACATACTTTACAGTGAAAGATGTTAGGAACATACGTCAAATTATATTAATATATGTCAAAATATGTTAATCAAAAATGTTTCGGCATGGTTTTTGTGTTGTAAACTGTTTCATTTTCGTGGTAAAATTGACCACTTTTTTGAAATTAAATCTAGTTTTCCAAATTAAAATCGGTTCAAAAATAATTGTGACTAGTGACTAAGCGTGAATTTTAAAATGTTATATCCCAAAAACGACACAATGGATTAATACAATGCTTATATCAGTGTGTAGCTTAAAGTTTTGACTATAAGTAAAACTTTAAAAAGTGATGTTTATGGATGATTTCATCACTACACAAACAATACGGTAAAAAAACACCGGGACATCGAAAAAGCAAAAATTTCTTATTAAAGTTAAAGTCTTCCAGGCTGAAATTAAGGGCGTAACCGCTCTCCGCCAGGAAGAAATAAACAATAAACGCGTGAGCGATAAAAATTAAAAAAAAAAGTTTTCAGCGGTTATGTAACCAATTATTATTTAGTTGCGTCATGCGTTTTTCTGCACGTGATATTTTCTCAAAGAACGAGTGGTTACTTTACCACTTATCGATTTTCACCCTGATAGAATTTATCTTTAGTTAGAGAAAACAAAAGTCGCTTGGTATGCTGTTAAAAGAAACTTTTTTGACTATTCACTGAAAATGGGAGCGTTTCGTCAAAAATTTTCTTCGCTATCTTTTCTTTACAATAATCATTCAAAAAATGTTTTCATTACGGTAGCTCACCAGGATGAGAAGAATTGTGGATAATTATCAACAGGCAGATGTATTGTTCCGCACATTAGATAGATAAAATAATTGCGGCTGAAAAAAATGTGAAAATACTTTATAAAAATTATATCTCGGTAGAAACGCTGTGCCTTATTTTGGAAGGCAGGTTTTTACCTCTCTTTTGGTTTTAATTACCTTCCTAAAAAAATTTGCTGCTTTCTACATGTCTTCATTAAAAATCTACCTACCTATGATTTGCCTCCTACCTGCCTCCGAGACACATTTATCTACCTCCTACCCGAATACTCACATGTATATGCTTCAACACGCGAGGAAGTGTTCTTGCCTCCTGCTTGCTGCCGAGGTAGTTTTTGCTGCTTTCGTACTGCCTTATACCTGCCTCCAAGACTTTTTTCTGCCTCCTATCTGCCTCAATCGTACCGGAGGCAGCTTCGAGAGCTGTACTTACCGAGATAAACAAATATTGTTCCACGTGTTACCTATGCGCGGTTTTTTCTAAAAATTCCTGGTTTGCTGGTTACTATGAAAAATTCCTTCTGACAGCATTTTATTTAATTACAATATTTCTTTTATTTTAACGTCGTGAACTTAGGAAAAGCATTCTCAGCAAAAAATTTGGAAAGTTTTGATTTGCTAACAGAATTGATAAACTGTACTAAACGCAATTATACTAAATGTAAATTTTCAGTAGTTGGTTCACTAAACTGTAATTTTTAAAAATTAGCTCGCGTGGGCACACGTATTATATTTATTTTAAGACGCATATAGCATAAACCAAATATTGGGTCAATTTTTTCATAAAAAAATGAGAATTTGTTATAAAAGCAAGAATTTTTACCTACAGTAGTAAAAACGTTTATTTAAAAATATAAGCTCAACTTCAACAAAAAATATCAATGAGCAAAAGTTACCAAATCTAAATAATAATAATAGTAATAAGTAATATTATTTAATTTTTAGATTAAAAAATTTCACAAATTATATTAAAATTAAAAAAAGCAAGCAAAACATATTATTCATTTAAAAAATATAGAAGGTTTTTAATGCCTGCAATGCATGGGCCTATAGCAAAACCTGCAAAATTAACTACAAATAAAAATAATATCAAGCATTTTCAAAACTTTGCCCAAGCTTTGTTTTGTGAAGCCAATGTCTTTTTCGTATGTAAAGTAATGTATTTTTTGTTATATAACAAAAAGGTTTTTTTGGTGTAACAAAAAAGGTAGATTAGGTGGGTTTGTATTAGATAAAAAAAGTTTTGAAAAATCCCTGAAAAAGAAGAAAAGAAGCAGTCAACCAGTCCACTACAAAGCGGCATGTTAATTACCGGCTAAGTTGGCTCGTTGTTAAAAAAGTTTTTAGTGCTTGTATTTGTTTTTTCTTCTGTAAAATTTTACTTTTTTTGGTTTAAATTAAAAAATATACTATTTTAGGAATATGATAGATAATTTTTTTTTAAACACAAGCTATTAATAGCTTTTTGGATATTAAAGCCGTCTCTTTTAATTTTAATCATTTAATTATATTATTCTCTATTTTATGCGTTGAAAAATGTTTTATTTTATTTAATCATATCAAATATATTAAAACTAAAGAATATGCTATAAAATTATTTAAAAAATCTATTAAAAGACTTTTTTCATAACCGGCTAACGTAGCCGGTCGTTAACATACCGTTAGTGGATTGGCCCCTAATATACTTATATATTGTACCAAAAAATGTTTGGAGCAAATCGAATAATAAATTTTAAATTTGAAAATAGATTTTAAAAAAAATCAAATAAAAATTTTAATTTGAAAGAAGTAAAACAAACCGGCTACTAGAATATAGCAAATATGATTCATTGTAATATGAGGCGAATACAATAATACATTTTTAACGCTCAATAAACCTTTTAATTTCTCAGATTATTATTACCTTTAAACAAAAAATTCTCAGAACTACTAATTTTAATTCCGCATTTATTGGTGTTGGAACAAATATGATTATAGGTCATAGGAGCGAGTTTAGTATAAAAACTTCAAGTAGGAGAGGTTTATACTTTTTAAATTAAATTAATTTTAAGCTTAAAAAATTATGGAATCAGTTGGTAAATAAAATATGTTTAATTAAATTTTAAGTATTAATGAGCGCGCAAAGGATATGTTTTAACTTTTTTATCCGTAATTATGACTTAAAAGAGGAAAATTCCATTGAATTTTCTTTTTTGTAACCTGTATATATGTCATTCCTTGTTAACTACTTCTTTAACATAATCGTTAAACTAACATTAAGTTTTAAAATCATGGAATTTTTCGCAATTAAGTTTTTTCCAAAGTGTGTTAGTTTTAAGCAGTGTAAACAAAAACACATAATTACTGTATTACTTGAAATAAAATGAAATACATTTATTTAAATTCTCTATTCATTTAAATTGACCAAGACATGAAATTTTTATATACGAAACCCAAAATTACAATTAATGAAACAATAAAAAATACACAAAACATTAAATTTACACTAGAAAAATTAAATTACAATAACAAAAGTGGGTTTATGTTTTTAATTGTTTAGCGGTAACACAAAAAAATAAAAAAAAAATAAATACTTTGTTATGAAAAAGAAAACTAAGATAAAAAACCCAACGAATCAATAAAACTATCAGTCAGTCAGTGAATAAAAGGAAAAAGTAGAGAACACAAAAGAGCCTAAAAGACTTCTAGCATGTGTCTGTTAAATTTTTTTTTAATTTCTAAAATTTACTTCTTTTATATTAATTTTAAAATAATTATAATTTTTTATATATTTTTTGGCAACAAGTTCCAGTATCATATAGTCGAGACGGAAAAGTAATTAACACCAAGTTATTTTTAGCTTTAATGGGGTATAATTTCTTGTTATGATTATTTTATTACCCAAAAAATCTTTATTCTTTACTGTTCATTATTACGTAAATTTCACAAAGAACGGAAACCTATTATATATTCATTTTAATAATTTAAAACAAACTAAATCGATTTATCAGTGGACTGCATTGATCATTATGTTAGATTTGTATTTTAAATATTTTGTATTTTCAATGTTGGTTTTTGTATACTAAATATAGGTAGGTAAGTAAGTGTACTACCTTTACCTGCCCTTCGTTAGATAGTTTTTTTTCTTAGTATATGTTTTATTTGTTTTATGACACAATTGTACCGTATTTCTAACGAAAATAAACTTATTCTATTCTATTCTATTCTATTTTTTTGCAAAGATTTTGTTCAAAATGTCTCTAAGCAATTAAAAAAAATAAAATTGTATATTTGCAGTAAGTTCTAGTCAAATTCCCAGTCTAAGCTTCGAAATCAAGTTAATAACGTGTTAAATGTGTTTTATTGTTATTTTAAAACCACGTTTTACGTAATTGTAAAAATATGAAGTAAAAATTAATTTAACAACATATCGAAGTTGCGGCAACGGCAAAGTGACAGAACGCATGTTTGATGTATAACGAAGTTTTAGAATTCGAATCACCGGCTGAGATTTTCTACATTTGAAGGTGATATGGAATTATAAGTGTTTGTTTCTGCTAGTATATTTAGTTCGGTATGCGTAGTGTTTGGCTCAGCTATTAGAGCAATTAGCCTTATGCATCCAGTAAAGCAAACTAACGACTTGAAGCGAAATAAGCACACCTTATTTAAAATTATTTAAATTAATTGATGCATATTTTTTGCCAGCGATAACTGACCTCGTTGTAATGATTAATTTACAGCGCTTACATCGAAACCAGTCTTAGAAACTGTATAGTGAATCTGTTGCATTCTAGTTTGCAAACACACTTTAAAGCTGGTTAATACTTCGTCCAAAGTGTCCAAAGGACAAAGTTCAAAAGAAAAGTTTTTGGACAATCCAAAATGTCCTTTGGACAACCTGAAGGCTGGTTCATACTTAAGGTTCGTCTAATATTCTAGGTTTTTTTTGCATTCGACGTAAACTATTCTATATGTTAAAACGTGAAATATTTCAAGTAGTTTGACTTATTTGACAATATTATGTAAAAAAATTTCATATAGAAATTTTGCGTTCACAAATTTTTATTTCTCATGATGAAAAATCTACATATGGATTGCTTAACATATAATTAGCACAATTGTTTAACATACAGTTGGACCTTTTCTATACTTTTATGAATTTTTGACTGACCTATAAATACAGCTAGAGTCGTTTAAAATGTATTTCAAGCTTAAATATGCTTCAAATCGCTCATTTAAGAAGCAGAGCTCCGGAGCATGATATTGGGGTGTAGGAACATCACTAATATATTTTTGCTTAAAAAATTATTTTTAAGCGATACAATAAAAAGTTAATTTGGAAGGAGATGTACTTAAATTATATATATATATATATATATATATATATATATATATATTTATATATATATATATATATATATATATATATATATATATATATATATATATATATATAATTTAATAACTATATATCCATACAATACATACTTATTTAGATACCATACATAAAACGTACATCTCCTTCAAAATTTACTTTTTTATTGTATGTACCGCTCAAAAATAATTTTTTTAACAAAAATAAAACGCGTTTGTTTTTTTAATTTTTAACGGTAAAAACAAAAGTTAAATCTAAAGGAGACGTATACGTTTGATTAATGGATTACTAAATTATTATTTAGTTTACTCTATGCTGTATTTAATTTTTTTAGTATAAATACCCTTTCATATTTGTTTTGTTCGAAAACTGTTTTTCGTGAGCATTTTTGGGGTATCTTTTAATGTCCGGTTTTATTCGCCTCCTTTTTACTAATATCATATTGCAAAATCTTCTTTGGAACCATTTTGTACATTTGGATTTCCGTCGTAATTCTTCATAAAATATTTTTAAGGATTTTTTTTAATTTTTAGAGATGGATTATTGTGGTTATTTATTGATTCTCGTATTTTTGTGGGCGGAGCTAAGTTAAGTGAGATGCTTCTACATATAGTATGTTCAAAAATAAATCACACGGGATGTCTCTACGTTTTTTCAATAGACATTCTATCTTTTTTATCTAAATCTCGGTAATCACACCAGATAAAGCATACAAAAGAAATTTAATGAAATACGCCATTGTAAAAATGTTGTTAAATTGTTAATTATATTTTTTTCGAGGTAAACAGGATGGTAAAAATCCTTCCATTGGAACGGAAGTTGTTCAGTGTTAAATATCTTCACATAGTTATGATTTATAGAATCACTTTTAGCCAGTTAGCGCTTAGGGAAAACACAAATATCCCTCATTCATTGGAGATCAATATTTCCTAAGCGCTAATTGGTTATAAGAGCTCCTTCCACAACACAACCATTCCCACAGAACAAAACATATATGACGTTATTACGAATACTATATGATATTTTAAGGGTTTTTAGAATCCTGACGTGAAAATTTCAATTAAATCTCGTGTAGTTAAACCAAAAATATATAATAAAAGTATTATATATTTTTGGTTAAACTCAATACAGGAATACTAAAAATATGATTATTATTGGAAAAATCCGATTAGTTTCTGTTTAGAAGTTCACTCCTTCTTGTGTAAATGGATTTAACGAATATTATTTTGATTTGGTGCACTTTATAACCGTAAATTAAGTTTTAAGTAAGCTAACAGTGTTTACGTCGTTTCGTCTAAAAAATAGCAGTGAAATAACATGGTGAATTTTAAAAACGATAGGATTGAAAAATTTTAGCAGGACCCAAATCGAAACGTTTTAATCAAGCGTATGGCGTTGAAATAGGGATTAACATAACGCTATCCCAGGCAGGGAAGATTTTGTAAAAAGAATCATTTAGAGTCAATAGAACTGAGAGAATCTAGTGTAAAAATTTGGAGCTGAAAATAAGAAAATTGAAGCTGTAATTGGGAAAATTAGAGCCGAAAACTGGGAACATGGAGCTGAAAGTCAAAATGGCAAAACCTATACCTATACCTAAGCCTAGGCCAAAGGTTAAACCCAAACCAATTTTTTATCTACGGTTACAAGTTTCTATTTCGCCTGGTTGCAAGTTTAAAAAATTTGTTGGCTTTAAGTGCTCTACTTACGGTTTCAAAAACCCGTACCAAAAACATCAAGAAAAATTTTTTTACTTATAAAACCTAAATTTAAAAAAAAATTTCATTTTTTTCTGAAACTAAATTCATTGTTTTTTTAACTTAAAATAAATCTGGATCGCTTATCAAGCAACATATAAATGGCTTATTTATATGTATTGGTAAGTCGATGGCTGATTTAACAATAAGCAATTAACGTTTGCTTGTATTTTTTACCATGTTTCAAAACTAACCGTCTTAACCTTAGCGAGAAACTAAAATAGCGGCGTTTTATATAAGTGCAGCGTTTAGCTAAAGAAACATTTTGTTAAACGCTATGCTAAAATTCCAATGCAGCATCTCCAGTATTTTTTCAAGTGCACAAACCATAAACTGTATTTTCCACAAGTTATAATCTAAATTTTTAAAACAATGATAAACTCCAGTTTCTATTGCACTTTTTAAACGGCCCGTCGAAACCAGATCTGAAACGACCGAAATCACACGACGATTGCAAAAGGTGAAAATGTTTACACCGCTAAAATAATCTTTGCTAATAGATTTTACGGGAATTTATGTTAAATGTAAAATTAAAAGCTAAAAATATCTTATTTCCTTTTTTTTAAAATCGTATTTTTTACTGTTTAACCGTGGCGTGACCGGTGTTACAATAAATAATTTTAAACTTGTAATGTTCCTATTTCCTAAGAGCTCTAACCTATTTTTGTCCTAATTTTCGTAAAACCTTAAGAGTAATTCCTTTTAGTATAAATTTAAAAAAAGTGTTGTTTACTAAATTGTTTCAAAATATATTTAGCACTTCTTAAAAATGTTAAAACTAAAGGTGAACCCTACGTGGCTGCAACAGTTGTTCGTTGGATTAAAAAATTCCCCCCATTAAGTAACCACTCAAATCACGAGAATCTGACGTCACTTTACCAAACAAATACTCGGCAGTAAATTGAATCTAATTGGCTGATAAAGTGACGTCATATTCCCGTGATTTTAATGGTTACTTAATGGGGGCCTTTTTTATTCCAACCAACAACTGTTAGCTACGTTGGGTTTACCTTTAGCTCTGAGAATGCAATTGAAATCATTTAGAACATTATTTAAACGTTTAATAAGCTTTGGATTATTCATTTGAGAGGCAGAGTTTCGTAATTCTGGAAGGAAAAGGAACTCTTTTTTTAAGGACCGGAGTTCCACAATATGACTATTAGAGGTAGGAACATCATTATTGTAAACACATATCATGGACGCCTTTAATCAAGCTGACGTAGAGTGAATCTTGAAAACAGTCCTTCATGGTTTTGTAATTTTAATGACCGTTTTTTAAAACACAAGCACATTTGTGCGCAATCTATGTTTTTGTTATCACTTTTGGTTTTCAAAAATGCACTAGGAAATCTCTGTTTCAAAATTTTAGAGTTGGAGAATGGCGTTGATTTTTTTAGTTATACAATATGTTTCGGCTCAAGTCATTAAGCCGTTATTAGAGTGGACTAACAGACCGAATAGTCTTCTTTAAATGAAATAGTGCTACTCGTTCTTCAACATTTTTATACCTCTCGAATAAATTTTTAAGTCCTTTTCATAATTTTGTCCAAATTGTTTAAAGAAATTCAGTCAAAAGGTAAATTTTAAGATTTTAAAGTGTTTATTTTGGTAATTTGTTCAGTAAATTTGACTTTTTGACCTAAAGTCAAAAGTCAGAAAAAATTTATATAGATAAACAATCTAACTTTTGACTTAGTACTCTAGACAATTTAGACGAACCTAGTTTTTGTTAGTTTAAATAGAAAGCTAATCCTTTAACTTATATTATAGACATCATTAGGGCCCAAATTTTAATTTTAATTGCAGCAGTGTTTCAGATTAAAAAATGTTTTAACTGAGTTCTTTTACTTATGCTTGCCTTTAAAATCGACTTTTTATTCACAATTTATCTATTTAATGTTTACAAAATAATTTGCCATTAACGTTTTTGTGTTTATTTTTTAATTTCTTATTTTTTTAAGATACCTCTATTATAAATTAGAATTGAAGTTTAACCACAAAAAAACAAAATTTTTGTTGTTATTGGAAAAAAAATCATTATTTTGACATTTTACCATTAAAAGCGGAGCCTTCCTATTGAGATATTAATGAATATACTGTGTTAAAATAGATTGAATTTCAGATAAAAACAAAAAAATCTTAACACTTTAATTCCGAAAAGCCATAAAAAATTTTTTTGCATTTTTCGAATATGGTTTAAAAGCGAGATTTTTATGGTAAAGCTTTTAATTGCTAAAATTTTAGGTAAATCCAAAGTTTTTAATTCTAACGCAGTAGTAGGCCAAATTTTAAATAAACATTTTTAGCATTTACTTTCACACCTGATGAATGAAATATTTCTGAATTATCAATGATATTTTATTAGCTGTAGTGCTTACGTCTTTTCACTTTCATGTTACTGTGAGTTTTAAACTATCCACCCGCAGCAATTGTTTACTTTTGTTCTTTTTTAAATAGCACGTTTCAAAAATTAAACGATATTGATAAAAAAATTATGAATTAATAGCAAACACAAGAAATAAAATCATATATGTATTTTTTACTCCATTATTTGAAAAACAATCCTGTTTTTAATCACGTGTGTATCATGTGTTTCCAATTATTTTGTTTTTTGCGCAACTTTGTTCTTTACATGTAAAATTAAACTTATGTTTTATTTGTCTTTATTATTTTATGTTGGATGTTTAAATTTTTGTAAAAGATGTAAATTTCGAAATTAATTGGTTTTAAATGGTTTTTAGGTTGATTTGACCTGTTTAAATTAAATCAATATAGTTGCACACCTCTTCTTACCGTTATTAACGTGTCAAAACAGCAATTTCCTAAATATTTATTTATGAATTCAACAAATTCAATGTGTAGTCATAATTGCGCAATTTCCTAAAAAAGTTGAAACATACATGTAGTCGTAAACAGTTTGGACCAAAATTGCTGCCGATTTTTCGTTATAATTTTTGTTTTTTATGTACACAAGTTTTATTTATTTTTTACAAATGACTCCACTGCAGGACCTTTGATTCTGAAGGGGCTACAAAAATTTGGAGGGGTTTTCGAGTGATTATTTATATCTAATAATTATCTAAGACACTTGTATCATACTAAAAATCATCAAACTTATCCAAGAAAAGGAGTGCGTACTGACATTGTTAATCTAAAAACCTATAAAGACAGTCGACCGGAATCCTAAAACCTGAGTAAAAATTTTTCTAACATGCTAACAAATCTATTGTGCTGTAAATAAACCTCCCCCAGACACGATTTCATTCGACAAATGATTTCAAGCAATTATAAGCTACAGTATTAGGTGTTATATGCTCATATACACTGGAGTTCAACTTTTTAGTTATAAATATGTTAAAATTTTTGAAAATTTAATTTATACTTTTTCAGAAAATGCTGGTGGCATGTTTGTACGGTGATGAATCAATTTGCCGCGAGATCATCGAAGCGGCTAGTCAAGCTGACGTTTTCGAATTCAGACTGGACTTGTTCAGGCGTGTTTGTATTTGCCTACCCATTCCATTGATTTATAAAATACTACAAATCTCCTAGATGAAATAGAATGTATAATATGTGCGACTTACTGAGCGATATTCAGTGCATCAAGAAAATTTATTTCATGTTTTATTTTATATTAATGATAAAAGAAACTTTTTGATAACAGTTAAATCCATAAAATCTTCTGTTGTTCAAAAAAGCTAATTTCTTACTGTTTTAATTTTTAATTTCAATGTCTTTGCTTCATCTTACATATATCAACCTGTTTTATCTCATTTTTCCATAAAAGAAGTTGAATGTTGATAAAAAATATCTTAGTTGCAAATTATATTGCAAAAAGTATTAAATATATATATTGTGAATATGCGCTGAATATGATAATGTAGATAAGCAAATTTACAGTATTTATAAAAGACTTACAATAGTGAAATAGATAGATAAACATCCAACAAAACTGAAAAACACAGAGTTGGTGCAATTGAATAAAAAGGTAGAATTTGTATTCTCAGTTTATTTATGAATGTTTTGCTAATTTAAAAATAGATGGGCTTTGGCGTAGTTATTCAGAAACATAAATATTTTGATAGAATCATAATTTAAACCGTGTTTATCTAGCTTGAATTTTCAGTCCTTTTTTAACCTTAGTTAATTGGAGTTTATAAATGGTATATCCGTTATAAATTTTGCCAAGATTCATTAAGTTTAGGCAATTTCTAGACGTTTTGTTCATCTAAATCATCCCTAAAAAATTTTCGTGATAATTTACCAGTATGTAGTCCAATATAAACACGATCTAAAGTTCGCTAAATTATGAAAAAATTCGTGATTTGCGAAATGAACTGGATAGACCTTGCATATTTACACTACGAAGAAAAGTGGGTATTTTTCATATTTCTAAATTCCTATAAAATATAAGTATTTGAATGTCCAAAATTGGCATTAAGCCTTTCTGTTTATAATTGCGTGTCTAACACGCGCAATGCAAGTCGCACGTCTGGTAGTTTAAGAGAAAATGTATAATCCTACGTCTTACACGCAGAATGCAAGTTGCTTTTGTTGTTTATAAGAGTTAAAGAAATGCTCTTAGTGATACGATGATTGTTAGTATGCCATTAATTCTTACCATCTAATTTTATTAATTCCTAATAAAATTTTGGAACAAAAAATAAGCGTTTAAAAAAGGTTTAAAAATGTGGTTATGCTGAATTTAAAAAAATATTCTGGTTTTTTTACTTTTTTTTCAAAAAAAAGTTAAAACCGAATAGTTCTTGTTGTCATAGATATAGAGTCTCCGGAAGGAGAGAGTTTCAGAGTGCGTTCGCAATGGTTAGTCTCGGACCATTTTAACGCAAAAGCAAAAAGCTTGAAATCGTTAAAACATATCCTTAAACCTTAACTTAAGCCTAACCCCGAATCAATTTTTATTTAGGGCTGCAAGCTCTCAAAATATTCTAAAGGTTTCAAGCTTATTACTTGCGGCTTCAAAGACCTCGCGCTTTTTTCTATCTCCTTTAAATAAATGTATATATTTGATTATAAAATTAGTTATAGGATCAAGGTGGTCGCTTCGTAGGAACAGAATTGGAACGCCAAAATTCCATATTCGAATTTTTACACCTAAAACCTGACTATGTTGATCTCGGTAATAAAATTAATTTAATAATAAAAAAAGCTGAATTTATTAAAAGAAATACTTTGATAAATCAAGTTAAAGAAAGGTCAAAATTTTTGGCATTTAGGTGCTGCTTTTATTAATATTATTACGAAAAAATATTTCAGTTCAAAAAACATTCTTTCATTGTAGGATTCCAATGTGCGTTTAGTTTTATTAGTAGTTTTATGTTTCAAAGTTTATTTTATATATATAATTTAAGATTTTTTATATTTAGCTACGTTTTTATTTCAAACGCTTTAGAGTATGGAATTAGTTTGGATTTTTTGTCCGGAGTGCAGGAAGCTCACAAAGAAGTGCAGATTGTTTTGTCCTATCATAATTTTGAGGAAACACCTAAAGATCTCGACGGCCTTTTGGAAAGTAAGATGGGTTAAAAAAAGTTAACACCGATTTTTATAGAAATTTTGAACCAGATGTATTTGGACTGGGTAAGCCTCTTTAAGCGAAAAATTTCTGGAAATACTCGTTATTTTTTAAAACTAAGTCCAATATTTAACGTTGCTCATTAAAAATTCGCATTAATTATTAACCTTTCTAAAGTTACCTTATTCCAAATGATAGGGGTTTTGTTTAATGAATGAAACCAATTTTAAACAAATTCTTATGTTTCAGCTTTCCGAAAATATTTTAAAATTATTCTGATTCGTTAAAAATTCATGGAGCGTTTTAAAATCAAAAAATAAAAAGACGAAACTTATCTTGTTTGAAATAAACTAAAGTAAATATATAAAATTTTGCATTAGATAATTTGTATGGAGCACAATTACATATATTTTAAAAACTTTGATCCAGAAAATACTAAAAAATACAGGGTACCTACGGGGTTTTTAGAGCCATAAGCGTGAAACGTTTGAAAAATTTTCAGGAGCTTGAAGCCGCGAACAAAAGAAATTTCAAACCCTTAAGAAAAAATTGGTTTGAGTTTAGATTTAGACTTTTTTTAGACTTAGGTAAGCTTTAGCAATTTTTACTTTCGGCTTCAAGTTCCCAATTTACGGCTCCAAGTTTCTTGATTAATGCTCCAAGTTCCCTATTTTTCGCTCCAAGTAACCTAATTTAAGTTCCCTCAGCTCTATCAACCTCTAAATTAAATAATGCACGTTTTCGGTGATCAATTGTTTCCGTAAAAATTCTTGTAAAACAATGGGATGGATAGTTTTAAAAGTTATCAAGCACCAATGTTTGTAAAAAATAATATGCGTTTGGGTTCTTAACTATATATTCACAAAACAATATGCGTTTGTGTTTTTTATATTGTATTAATGTATTTTATTGTTTATTAGAAATTTTGATATGATGAACTTTTGAAATTTATATAGTACAAATTAGTGTTAATTATTTTAACCTGCGCAATAAACTAATTCTAATTCTAAAACGTGGGTACTGTGTTTAAAAGTTACAACATCAAAGTTGGTAAAAAATAACATGAGTTAAGTTTTGAACCACATTTAAAGTAACTGCTCATTTAACAAAATTTATTCATAATTAAATTATTTTTAAAGCAATATGCAAAGAATTCATACTGTTTTTGTTGTAAAAACGCAAACTTTGTGATAGTTGAGTTATGTAAGATTATGGTATGCAAAAGGACCAGAAAAAGGACTGGGTCTGGAAATTTCTTACTCAATAGCAAACGGAACAAGTCTACATAAACCGGTGGATTTTTTTTAGGACTGCAGCTATGTGGGTTTGAAAACTGATATGCGAATTATAAAAAATGTTGTTTTTAATTTTAAGAAATTTGACTTGTGTTAGCACTTAGGGCTAAAGCAGTTTTGTGTTAACTTTTTACAAGAAAAGTTCACATAGTTTTAGGTGTATAGTGCTCATACTGATTTTTAACACTTACGACCGAACCCAGAACGTTGCTATAAGTTATTTACGTTCTCTTTGATGATTAAAAGCTTTGTATTTTTAAAATACTCCTGCTTTTAGAAGATTAATTAAGCAATGTATAGCATTTCTAGAACCAAACATTGATAAAATATTTCAGAACAGTTGATGACTTACCCGGCGAGTATCTATAAGGTTGCTTGCTCAGCTAACAGCTCTTTGGATGCCGTGCGAATGCTTAATTTCATTTTAAAACATACTAACAAAGGAGTCCGTATAGCAGGGATGTCCATGGGTGACTGCGGTAGAGTTACACGCTGTGTAGCCCCTGTGGTGGGCAGCGTTTTCACCTACGCACCCATAAACCCTGAAGGTGCAACAGCGCCAGGACAGGTTGGTTTTACAATACTGCAATTTTATACTGAAATTGAACTTTTAAAATAAATTTCATTCAAGAAAAATGCATAAAATTTAATTTTTTTTATAAACAAGAACATTATTAAACTCTACATAGTTTTTAAATTAGTTTCAAAATACAAATTTCAACTTTATTTTTGCTAATTTGACATCATTGTTCACAAAAGAACTTTTTTAGTGATGATTTGTCACTATTGGGATGTTGTTTAAAAAAAACCGAATTTTATTTAGTATAAAGTAAACATATATATTAAGGTTGGTTCATACTTATGTAAAAACGTCCAAAGGACAAAACCAGTGTATAAACGTATGTAAAAACGTCCTTTGGACTTTGTCCAAAGGACGTTTTTACATAAGTATGAACCAGCCTTTAAAGCACTTAAACGTAGTGAAACATATTATCATGTAGCATTTTTATTAAGTATAAGTTTAAACTAAAGAAAATAAGAAAACTTAGATTTTTTTAAATTTTATTTTTTTCTTTTGTATCCTCTATTGTACAACAAAAAACGCTTATTCAGAACTAAACTTGAATGCCATCAGGAAGCGATATTACTTAAACCCTGAATGTTGTTGGATTAATGCCAGCATTTCATTTCAAATCGATTTCCAAATACTTGAAATTGTTAAAATAAAAAATATACCAATTTATATCTGAAAACGTCATTTATTATGTAAAAAGACATTAAAAAAGCATGAAAAGTTACTTCCTGTCATAATATATGTTTTTACCTATGTTTTGATATTAATATCTTTATATAGAATAATTATTAAATGTATAAGATTTTGCCCCTTCTTATGTAAATTACAAAATGAATTGACTCAGTTTGCTACGTTTAAATTAAAACGAAATTTGAAACTTTTAATGTCACTCTAGCTGTATTTTTTACTGACTTCAGGGGTCGCATTCTTAAGAAACACTTATATTTACCCAAATAAATCCATTCCAATAAAAATGAAAAAATTAATATATATTGTAAAGTAATAAAACTGCCGCATATGGGAGTGAAAATGAATGCAATGAATTTCTTTTTTTCTCATGCAAAATTTGTTTTTCTCCCGCCGCAAAACCACCTTGCGCAAAATAAAAAATTAGTCAATGCGCGTCTTTTATTTTTTATTAAATTAATCCAATGGGAGAAAATATTTACCCACCTCTCGAGTTCGATAAATTCTTATCCTTAAAACCATAAAAAAATTTTATCCGGTTTTAAACTAATATTGATTTTTCACTCGCATGATTAAGCACTAAAAAAAGTTACCCCGGGATAACTTTTAACCGCGCGTCAGAATGCGACCCCAGAGAAAATATTTAACCACCTCTCGAGTTGGATAAATTCTAATTCTTAAAACAATAGAAAAAATTTAATCCAATTTTACCTAGGTAAAATTGATTTTTCACTCGCATCCTTAAGTACGTAAAAAGGTTACCCTGAGGTAACATTTAACCGCGCGTCAGAATGCGACCCCAGGGGCCTATTTCATAAAGATTTCTGTAATTGTAAATTAATAAACGCATTTCATTTCTTTTTATTTTATTAATTAAAAAATACGTACGTAACTGTGGAATTTACGGAATTTACAGACATGCAATTTTTTAAATTCTAAACGCAATTTTATTAATGGACCTACCTAGCATTACAAAAATTTGGGTCCGCGGTCCCGCCGCGAAATCAGATTTCGTTATGAAACCAATAATTTTTACCAAATTTTTTCGGAAATCGGAGATTAAACAACTATATTAAAACAATTTCGAATATTTTTGTAAATTTTTAACCATTATTTAGAGCTATATTAAGCGTAACTAAGGTTTCTCGTATGTAAATTTTTTAGGTTATTCAGAAAAAACAAACATTTTGTGATGCTTAGTTAAATACAAAAAGACCACGAAAATTTTTCAAGTAGATGTTTTATTTGTATATAGTATATCCAGTTTCAAAAATAATACGAAAAAATGCATTTAATTTGAGAGGAACTTTGTTTCGTGGTGGGACCGCCGACCCAATTTTTGTTATGCTAGGTAGGTCTATATACTTTTTAATTAAAAATGCAAAAGAAAAATATGCGTTTATTAATTTACAGATGTAAATTAATTACAAGCAATTTTTATGAAATAGGCCCCTGGTCGCGTAATAAAATAAATTCAAAATACAATAGGCATTTTTCTTAAGATTGGCAATTTTGTGGTTGGGGAAGAAGGTTCTTCCATCTTTGGTAAAAATATGTTGTCCAATATAAAGATGTCCATGTTATTTTTTTAAAATTTTAACCCATTTATGACATTCTCCAGACTGTAAGCTTTGCAATGATACCTCAATTAGCCCAATCCGTTTTGTGGTTGAGGATAAAGGTCCTCCCTTTTGATGAAAATGCGTTGTCCAGCATAAAGATGTCCTTGTTGTTTATTTTTTGAAAAATTCAACCCTTTTCTGACATTCCTTGAAATTCAAGCTTTGCAATGATATTTTATTTAGCCCAATCCTTTTTGTGGTTAAGGAGAAAGGTCATTCCTCTTTTAGTAAAAAAACGTTGTCCAGCATAAAGATGTCTATGTTCATTTTTCCAAAAACATAATATTCTGGCTTCACATAGGCGAATTACTCTTACCAATAAGTTTGAGCCAATTTAATGATAAAAATTTTTTCAACTTTCAAAGTCCGTAGGGCCCTGTTTTTGTGAAAATGTCTTATCTAACCAAAAGATGTCCATGCATTTTTTTTAAATTTCAACCCCTTTGTGACATTCCCCTGTCTGTAAGCTTTGCAATGATATCTCATTTAGCCCTATCCTTTTGCTGGTTGGGGAGGAAGGTCGTTCCTCTTTTTAGTGAAAAAACGTTGTCCAGCATTAAGATGTCCATGTTAATCTTACCAAAAAACATGACATTTTGGTTTTACATTGAATAATTACTCTTATCAATAAGTTCGAGCCAATTCAAAGACAAAAAATTTTCACTTTAAAAATCCATAGGTTTCCCCTTTTTGTGAAAATGTTTTGTCCAGGCTAAAGATGTGCATGCAAATTTTTTTCTAAATTTCAACCTCTTTATGACATTCTCCGGACCGTAAGCTTTGCAATGATATCTGATTTAGCCAATCCCTTTTGTGGTTGGTGAGCAAGGTAATTCCCTTCATTAATGAAAAAAAACGTTGTCCAGTATAAAGATGTCCATGTTCATTTTTTCAAATATCATGATATTCTTGCTTTACATTGCCTAATTACTCTTTTTAATAAGTTTGAGCCAATTCTGAGTCAAAATATTTTTTAAGTTCGAAAATCCATAGGGTTCCCCTTTGGTGAAAACTCGTTGTCCAGTATAAAGATGTCCATGTAAGTTGTTTCAAAATTTCAACCCCCTTACGACATTTCCTGGGGTATAAGCTTTCCAACGATACCTCATTCACCTTAATCCGTTGCGTGGTTAGGGAGGAGTTAGAGAACACACAGACTCACAGACAGACACACACACAGACATTACGTCTATTTATATATAGATAATTTCTTTTATTAATCATTTTTGATTTTTTTTATTATAATTTTTTATGATTTCCTCATGTATTTTGCAGAATATGAGAAAATTTGCAACAAAACTTTTTAATTTTGTAAATTTCTACGCTTATATCACTGTTTCAAAATTTGTTATATTTTTGGGTACTTCACAAAGAAACTTCAGAATTTTTTGAATTAAATTTGCTATTTTGCCGCAAAAAATACAATATTTGCGTATTAAAATATACCTATCACATATAGATTAAATTAAGATAACGAAAAAATTTTTAGGTGGATATGCCAACTTTAACGAACGTATATCGACATCCTTCTCTAAATCTTAAAACCAAAATGTATGCACTTCTTGGAGATCCTGTTGTTTATAGTTTGGGTCACCTTGTTCACAATGAGGTTAATTTAAATTTTTATGCAATTATAACAAAGTTTTTAAAATAGAGCTTTATGGTATTAAGTTTTAAAGAAATTAGTAAGCATTTAAAATCTGATAACTAATGAAACCTATGTTTTTTGTTCTATCAAGAATAACGACGGAAATTCAAATGTACACAAAGGTCTCGAAGAGGATTTTACATGTAAAAGGAGGCGAGATAAAAATGGACGCCAAAAAATACTTAAAATTTTTTTACGAGATGCGATTTTTTAACACAAAACATAAAATGGTAATTATAATAAACCATAGAATAATGCCCCATAGAATAAACTGATTAATAATGAAAGAATTTATTAATAAAATGTACATCTTCATCCAAATGTACACCCACATTGCACCGCTCCAAAATAATTTTTTAATTTAAAATTAATCCTTTTTTAATTTCTAACGGTAAATTGTAGAAGTTAAATTGAGAGGAGACGTGTGCGCTTTATTAATTAATTCATAAATTATTAGTCAGTTTATTCTATGATGTATTGAATTTTTTAAAGCTAATTGCCCTTTCATAATTTTTGTTCAAAAATTGTTTTTCGTAAGAAATTTTTGGGTATTTTTTAATGTGTGGTTTTTTCGCCTCCTTTTTACAATATCATTTTACAAAATCTTCGTCGACACCTTTTTGTACATTTGGATTTCCGTCGTAATTATTCATTGAATCATATTTTCATGACACACCCCAAACGATAACAGAGTGACGATTAACAAGTAAAAAATAAAAAAAAACAAACGAAACAAAGACCATAAATTTACTTTTTATATCACTTATTATCTCGTTATCTTTACGAAATATTAAGTGGGTTAAAATCTGAACAATAATACCTTCTTGTTCCAATTCATAAAAAGCTATTTGAATATGGTGTGATTTATATGCTGGTTTAGATAACAAATGAACGTTAAAAAACCATTTTAAAATGAATACCTAAAATGTTTGCGAAGTGTTTATCAAGAATTGTGTAGTATTTCTTAAAAAAACTTTTTTATTCAGGTGTTCAAGCGTTCTTACATCAATTCTGTTTACGTGAGAATGAAAGTGAGCCAGTCAGAGGCCGATAAGTTTTACAGTTCCTCTCAAGATCTTCCGTTTTACGGGTTTAGTGTGACTATGCCTCTCAAAGAAGTCTATCTACAAACAGTGCAGCTAAGTCCGGAGGCAGAAGCTATAGGTAGTAGGGTAACTGACTTAATTTCGGCCACGCCTTAATTTCGGCCACCAATTTAGGGTGTTCGAAAATCGGCTCATTTTTAAAACACGGCTCACCTTCAAAAGAGTCCCGGCACAAAAGAGTCCTGAAAAAAATCGCAGCTGGCACAAAAGAGTCCTGGCACAAAAGAGTCCCGGCACAAAAGGGTCCTGGAGAAAATGCGTTCATGCGCCCAAACGCTGAGGTCGGCACAAAAGAGTCCTGGCATAAAATCAATTTTTTACAGCTCTCATACAATGTTCACAGCTGTCTTCCAGCTTATGACGTATTTCAACACGTCGTTACTCTGACACAATGAGTCAAAAGCGTCGTAAAATACTCGTAACTGTGACTTTTTTAAATCTTAACACACAAATAATCCAAACAAAATTGCTAGTTTTTTTTCTTGGGAAAACAAATGTTTATTCCAATAATTACAGTTTTCAATCCTTCCATTAGCGGGCTGGAGAAAAGTTACCCAGATATTTTATGTGGTTTTTTGTAGCTAAAGATCGTTTCTATGTATTGTCTCGTATGTAATAACGTTTGCGTTAGACTTCAAAAGAATTTCAAAAGTTTCTGTAAATTTAAAAATTTTTATTTGAAAGTCCGTTAATATTTTCACGACAACTTAAAACCTGGGGGCATTTTCATAAAATTATACGCTTAATTTATTATGTTCAACTAAATAGTTTAGAAAAATCAACCAAATATTTAGTTAAAAAACACAGAATAATTAAATTAAAAAAATACTAAATAGTTGGTAAAAAAGTACAGAACCTGTATTGTTCGGAGGTATATATAACAATATTTGGTTGTTTTTAACTCGTTATTTGGTTAAAAATCACCAAATGGGCGGAGAGAGTGTCTTCTTGTTTTTTTTTTAAATGTGTACATAGTTGTGCGCAATGGCGTTGTGCGCAAAAAGCCCCAGTGGTCTGGTCATCTTGTCGTCTGACATCTGCGGTCGTCCTTACAATTACAATTAAAACACTTGTTTGATAAAAATTGTAATATTTTAAGAATAAACAAAAAATTTATTCCAACTAAAATTATTATTTAGACATGATTTTGTTTGACATACACTCAATTATGGCAAAAACAATAATTCGAGATTATATGATTTATACCCAAATACAACAATGATTTTTTTCTTATTTTTCAAACGCTTTACAAAGCTTTAAGCGTTTTATTAACTAAATAATAAAAATACTTTAAAACATTAGTTTTTTACCCTCAAATTCCTCATACAGCCTTTTAAGAAGTTAATTAAAAAAAAAACAAATAAAAAACTGGAGGACAGAAACATTGTATGTTAGCTGTGAAAAATTGGTTTTATGCGAGGACTCTTTTGTGCCGACCTCAGTGCTCGCAGCGCTTGGGCACATGAACGCATTTTTTCCAGGACTCTTTTGTGCCGGGACTCTTTTGTGCCAGGACTCTTTTGTGCCAGCTGCGATTTTTTTCAGGACTCTTTTGTGCCGGGACTCTTTTGTGCCGGACCCTTAAAACACAAAAGATCTAGCACAAAAGTTACTGGATAAATGTTGAATAAAGTGTTTTTGCAAAAGTTTTTTATTTTTGTTATTCTACATTATCAACATTTTCATACAAAAAGTGAATTTTTTGCGATTTTCCTAATTTTTGCTTTGTGTTTAAACTGCATCAAATTTAGAACGAAGCAATATATAAGCTTAAAATATCTTCTATTTAAGGCTCAAAGTTGTTAATTTTCATGTTTTGATATTTTCTTCAAAATCATTTTGCAATGCGTTTAACTAACTGCGCATTTTAAGATTCCGTTAATTTCGGCCACCTGAAAATTTAGGTGAAAGAACCTGCCGTTTTTTGCTCTTTTTAAATATCATTGTACTACCGTATTTATAAAGAATTTTTTTTGCTCGTTTGACTTTGTTTTGACGTTTTCTAAGCCAAAAATAAAAATTGAACAAAAAATACAAATTATTAAAGCTTGTTTTTTTAAGGTTTTGACATCATTATTTAAAGTCTTGCTAATAACTATTTAAGTTCGCGAACGGAAAAAATTAAGTTATATGTACCGAAAACAATACCTAAGGGTAATTTTGCAATCTTTAGTAATTTTTATTGTTCGTTTAAGCAATAGTTATGGCCAGTTTTTTGTAGGTGGCCGAAATAAATGGCACGCGCCTTAACTTCGGCCACTTTAAAAAATAAGTTTACACCTTCACTGATTTTTAAGTGTAACAGAAATATTCAAATTTTGCACTGGGATAACAAATATAGCTATTGTGTGATTTTTAGGCCAAATTTGGGCTTGATTGAAAAAGCCAGAAAAAACTTATTCAAAAAAATTAAAAAAAGGTGGCCGAAATTTAGTCAGTTACCCTACACCTGTCTTTTTATATTATTTTTTTACATGAATCTTCTTATTACATATTTTTTATGCTTTCTTAAAAACCATAATTTTACATTAATCGCTAATGTCTCAGTAATTTTAAATAATTTATTAGCTAGTACAATGGTCATCATAAAATAATTAAAACAATAAAGCATATACTGCTGTAGATATGGCAGATAGTATGGCGATATATATTTTTTGATATTTTTATGTTATATACACTAAGTTTTTTTTAAAAATTTGGTGAAGGCTTAAGCATTTCACGATTTTTTACCCAAAATTATTGTACTGTACGATTAAGGTGCTATAAACACGCTGGTCAAACAACCCAGTGGCTGGTGGACTGGGCACAACACAGACGGCTACGGTGCTTTAGAAGCCATAGAGCGGTTGAAAATGGTCGCCGGAAAGACGGTGTTAATTCTCGGTGCTGGTGGAACTGCCAAAGCCATAGGATATGAAGCAAAGAAAGTATGACCTGAATCCAGTTGAATAAATTATTATGAAAAATCTTATGAAAATAAATGAGTACTATTTTAAGGTAAGGGGTCTTTAGATCCGTAAGTAGGAAACTTGGAGCCGCCGGAAAATTTTTTTAATTGTTTTTTAGGCTTTGCTTAGGCTTAGATATAGGTTTTAGCGATGTTTATCTTTGGTTCCAAGTCCCCTCGGCTCCATCGACCCTAAATCTTATTTTAAAATATTTACTTCAGAAATTTGACTTTTTTATCTAAAAAGTATTTCTAAAACTAAATGTTAAACCCAAACCATATACAGACTAAAGTTTTTCTCATGCTTTAGAAAGTCTTTTCAAGGAAAATATACATCGAACTGTTTAATATTCAGCATTACTATTAGTTAACAGAAAATTAGTCTAAAAATATGGCGAACTCTAGAGATGCGACGGAAGAAAGGTACAGAAGATTTAGTGTCGATGGAGCTTTGGGAATTCGGAGCTGGATTCTGGAGCCAAAAATAGGGAACTTGGTAAGTAGGGAAATTAGAGCCGTTAGATGGGAATATGGAGCCGAATATAAAAATTGCTAAAACGTTTACCTAAGCCTGCCTAAATCTAAGTACAAACTAATTATTTTCTTAAGGACTCCAAGTTCCCAAAAAATTCCGAAGGCTTTAAGTTCCCTGCTTGTGGAAAGACCCCGTACCATCCAGACTCTCGTAAAACTAAAAGTAAAATAAGTGTTAGATTTGGAGATTGCGAGTAGAATCACTACTAGAATCATCTTTAGAATCTAAATATATTCAAAGTTACTAACAAAATCTATGCCACAATTCTTTAATTATTAATGAAAAGCACAAAAATAAGCGGGCTTTGGGGTAATTGCGTATATTATATTATATATATATATAATTATTATTTTACGAATTTTAGCGGGGTGCCCGGGTGATCGTCTGTAATCGGACGGAGGATAAGGGTCGCCAGCTGGCGGCCTCGCTACACTGTGAATTCCTTCCCCTGGCGGACATCGACGCAAACACCAGATACGATTTTCTGGTCAACACAACATCCGTCGGCATGAAGGTAACATGGAAAGTTGGAGACGATTTCGTCGTTTTTATGACACAAAGAGTCACAATCAATACAAAATCAACGTGACTCTGACTTGTTTTGTTTATATTATTTGTGTGTTAAGAGATAAAACGAGTCACAGTAACTAGTATTTTACGACGATTCTGATTCATGGTCATGGTCATGGAGACGAAGATTTGTTGGGAACTTGGAATCATTAGCTTGCTAGTTTTTAGCTAGATTTTTGCCCAGTTGCTAGCTTTAAGTAACCACAAAAAATAAACTGTATTAAAAAACTGTTTTTGAGCTAATGGTAGCTTAGTATTCAGCTTTTAGTTTTGAGCTAAGTGTCTTAGAGGGAGGGTTTAAAGAAGCACTATCGCAAATCAAATTCCTGTATTGCCCAAAGCACATTTTTGTTACTAAACCGATCATGCTTAAATTAAAAAAATGTCTTAGCCTTGTAAGAAGAACTTCAAATACCAATATTGAACTCGGTAATTTTTGTATTAAAGGAGCAATCCGGTTCGGGCAATATAGGAATTTGATTTGCTACAGTGCTTTTTCAACAAAAAACACAACTTTAACGATTCCAAGACAGTTTTTAGCTTTAGGTTAAGTGTCTTAGATAGTGGTTTTAATAAAAAAAATCGTATGATTCCAATTTACCCAAATCGTGTCAAAGCCGCACACGGAACTCTGCCCTATTGATCCCGAGATCATCCGACCTTCAGCGCTAATATTTGATGCGATTCACAGCCCAGTCAATACCAAACTTCTCACATTGGCCAGCATACAGGGTTAAGTTGTACCGGCAATACAAGATTAAATATACTATTGGTTTAAAAACTATTTTTTAAGAACACATCAAAATGTGTTGCAATCGAGTTGTTTTAAAATTCTGATCTGGGTTTACAGTTTGTCTGTGGTGGATTTGTTTGGTAGCTTAACCCGTTCCCGTGATCGCCTTTTTTGAAAAACTTTTTGTGAAAACACTTTTTGTAAAACCGTCGTCCCACCACAGTAAAATCTTCGTTCTACGGTGGTTGTATCTTTGTCTGACCATTGCGTTGTGTAAATTTTAACGCGATTAACTCTAATCATATAGGTCATACATAGGTAGTACGTAATACGCTTACTGCACAACACGCGAGTAAATTAAAATGTTTGAAATTGTTATGGTAGCAATTATGCAAATTTGATTCACGCATACAGTATTACCAAAAATATATAATACTATATATTATATTAAGGAAAAATATGTCACTACCTACTGAAGTGAAACAATTTTGTGCCATTTTTTGAGCACTGCCATTAATTGTCATGCACGAAAAATGGCAAAACAACTGCCATTCATTGGGCAAGTGTCGTGTAAATGGGCACTGCCTAAAAACTAGCAGTATTTTCGCGAAACCAGACACAACCAGCCAATCACAGCAAACCAAAAGGTACGAATCTAAATACCCACCGAGTTAATGTTTCAACGTATCTTAACATATTTTTAAAAGTCGAGTCACCCGTCGTCAGGACGGTTTTAACCTAAAACCGTTTAGACGATTAAAGAATCTGAGCCCTTTTTTAAATAACAAGAGCTCGGCTCAATTTTGGAATGCATAAAACGGTTATTTGATCGAAAACCGTAGTTGCCCCAATTTATGGTGAGGTAGAGCCGTTGAAAATTCACAAAAGTACAATTGTAGTTGTAAACTTTTGTCTTCGATTAAATTGAATTTTCATGAGGTTTTTTTTAAAGCAGCAAAAAAATTTTCATACATAATGTTTCTTAAAAACACACTTTTAAATTAATAGCAAGCCCTTAAAAATTCAGTATTTAAAATTAGACCCCGTTTCAAGCTTTTTTGATTACCGCTGTTAAATTTTAAATTTAAAACACTTTCCACTGCAAGCAACTTTTAAAATTGAACTTGTAAAGTTAATAACATAAGTCAAAAAATCGAGTTAGCTGCGTTTTTTCATCAAAACCCGGTTATGCAGTATGCACCCCGAAAAAAACTACTCTTCCCCACAAAGAAAAGAGCTCGGATTAGTCGTCTGAACGGAGTTAGGTAAAGACCGTCCTGACAACAGGTGAAGTTGCTTCTAAAATATATTAAGATACGTTGAAACATTAACTCGGTGGGTATCTAAATTCGTACCTTTTGGTTTGATGTGATTGGCTGGTTGTGTCTGGTTTCGCGAAAATACTGCTAGTTTTTAGGCAGTGCCCATTTACACGACACTTGCCCAATGAATGGCAGTTGTTTTGCCATTTTTTGTGCATGACAATTAATGGCAGTGCTCAAAAAATGGCACAAAATTGTTTCACTTCTAGTAGGGAGTGACATATTTTTCCTTAATATAATATATAGTATTATATATTTTTGGTATTACGTGCCACCTAGGTATGATCTAAGTAAATGTAGAGTTACAGTCCCGAGCAGAAATAAAGGTCATTTTTCAGACGCAGGCAATAGCCGTTATGCGCGCCTCCACACGAATAAGCGTTATAGATTTCGGCATGAAGGGAAGCAGTAGAAAATAAGAACTTTGCATTTTGGCTATAGCCGGCCGCCTCCTCTAAGCGCTAAGTTCTAAGGCTCTTGCTGCTTTCCCTACATGAAGAATTTAAAACTTGTTTGTAAAGCATAAAAAAACCTTCAAACACAAAGTGTTCAAAGTTTAAAATAAAATTTATGTTACAAAATAAAAAAATATAAATGTCTTATATAAACAAACGAGCCAGCCAAAACGCCTCTATAGTCCACTTACAAATATTTCTTATTTTCTTTTACTCATGGACCTCGTCTCCATAACGCTTATGCGTCCATACGCTTATGCCCAACGCGTCTGAAAAATACCTTTATTTCGGCCTAGGACTGTATCCGCGTGGATTCTTGAACACCACAACGGTTGGAAACAAAGGTTTAACTGTGGTTGGACGAAGATTTTATGATTTTAACGAAGGAAAAGGCAATCACAGCAACGGGTAAATAATCCCAACACTGTTTGTTTTTTTATTTAAAAAACCCAACACTATTTTAGTTCTTAAAATATAAAACATATACTTTAATAGCTGCTTTTATTTTTTCAAAACTTTTTTAAATGGGAAACTACAGGAGGATTTTATGAAAATTATTTTTGTCCCTAAATTTTTGATTATTTTTCGTGTGCTTTTAATACATTATTGTTGAATACCCATATTTTATTTTGCCAGTTTTAGTTAACAATTCAAGGCAATTAGAAAATAATAAAATATTTAAAACACATGTGTTAGATAATTTGTTAAACAAAAGCCTGTACATCTTTGCAATAAAGGATGCAAAATCGTGCATGGGTATGAAATGTTCATAATGCAGGCAGTAAAACAGCAGGAACTTTGGGCTGCAGCGGATGGTCGGAAAATAGATACCAGAATCGTGTATGAAACTATTCGAGAAGTGATGACGGAGCAAATTTATAAAAAAACTTAGTTTTTTTTGTAAATTAATATTAATTATAACAAATTAGCTGACGGGAATTAATTTTCTATCACCCTTATTCCACTGGTTTTCCGGAAATATTTCTGGTTGAAATAGAAACACGTTAAAGCTGAATTCTTTCAGGCGAAAATTAAGGGCTTACCGCTCGTCGTCAAGAACAAATAAAAAATAAACGTGCGAACCAAGAAAACTATAAATAAATAAAAAGTCAGTGGTAATGCAACCAATATTTATTAAATTGCGTCTTGTGTTCCCCCATATGATATTTTTTGAAAGAATGAGTGGTTACTTGAACACCCAAACAATATCACCCTGATGAAATCCATCTTTAGACAGAAACTTCCAATGCCGAAATTCTCATAATGAATAGCTGAGTGTTTATGTTTCTAGTTTTGTGGTTTCCTAATGAATTATTCATTTTTAAATAAATGCTTGTTTTTTCTACGTTAAATTGGCGAACAAATTTCTTTTCATGAATTTTAGTAATAAAAATCCTCTAACGAGACAACTGCGAATAATTTAGATTTAATATGTTAAACAAATACATGCACAAAATGTGATGAATGCATGCAGATTAGAAATGTATGGACTTGATTTAAAATTAATAAAAACTAATTTTTAGCTTTTTTTATGGAAATTTTTGGTATTTTTGTAGCAAAAATATTTTAATCGCTACTTTGACCCATTTGATGGCATAATGATGTTCCATAAAAAACGAATATTTATCTGTTATATTTGTTAAAATTTCATGTTAATCTTTTATTTCAATTGTCAGATTAGATTGTTTTTATAAATAAATAGATTAATGATGCTTTAATTAAATTGTTGGTAACATCACATTTTGTATGAAAAAACAATATAGTCTTAACCTAATTTTTACAGGATTTAATATTCTGTTAATCATTTTCACTAAACATAAATTAATAGTTGTACTTTCGTGTTGCCATATTTACAAAAGAAGCTTCACAAAATATTTTGTTGTTTTAAAATGTTTTCTTCCGAAATTTTTATTTTTTACTTTTAAAAAATGAACATATAAAATTTATTAGTAACTGTAACAATTAAACATAACAATAATATAAAACCCAAATATCCAGAAGATTTTTCACAAAACTTTGCAAGAAAAGTCAAATATATATTTAAATATTTTACTGTGCGCGACTTTCCGTGCTTTCAGGACTGGTTTTCTCGCAAAGTGGCCTCTCATGCTATCTATACTCATTTTCTTCCACAGAGGAAATAAGTAGTGATGGGCGGAACTAAGGAACTCCTAGAGCACCGAAATTGGAACTTTTCGGAATTGGGATTCTCCAAAAATCTAGAACAGGAACCCAGAAGCTAAACGCCGTTCCATACCCGCATTTGAAGAATTTCTTTCTCCCGGAGAGTGATCTTTTATGATTAGTCAGCCAAGGAAAAGAAACTAAGATTAATTTTGCGTTCGTAGGCTTTGAATTAAAGTGATTCGAACGTTAAAACAGTGCAAGTTATACACTATGTCACTTAAATCTTTAAAAACGTAAAACTTTAACAATTTTTTTCTGCAAGTTTAAATGAGGATTTCGTGATTTATAAGCTTATTTCTTGAAATTTATTAAATTTGTAATAATATTAGGAATAGTAAAGCAGTTTTGCGGAGCTCCTGTGAGATAAAAATAAACCTGAAAATAGACAAAAAATGTAAATAAAATAATTAAATAATATTTCAAGTGCAAACAAGCTTTAAATTGCGCATTTCTAAGGCGGAGCTCTGGAGCTTCTTCCAATTTAAAATTGCCGGAGCTCTGGAGCATTTTTTTGATTGGTTTTATGACATTTCTTAGATTCTAAAATGTGTGTAAGTAAAGATAAAACGAAAAACACACTATTTAAGTGTAAGTTTATAATCAATATTTTTATCATAAAATCATTTTTAAATGGAAAACATTATAGTATGCGTAAAATAAAGCTTATAATACTAAATAAAAACCGTTTTTAATAAAATTATGGTTAAGATATATCTGGCTGACCACGTAAATATATATAAGAGACGGAGACATGAGCGGATCAATTAAAATTTTGAAGTAATGACGGATTTAAAACAAAAACAAATTAGAGCGCATAAATCTTTTTAATTTTTACCTTTTCAGAAAATATTCAAAAACTACCTTTAAAAAATTGATTTTTTATTCAAAATTGAGTAATCTGAAAATTAATTATTAAAATATGATATTTAATCTTTATTATTTACCCATTTTTACTGAAAAATTTAACTGATTTTGTTATTAAATAATCGATTTAATTTGCAAATTAACGAGGTCAGCTAGGTTTGATTTGCTGATAAACACAATCGACATATAAAAATATCAGATTATAGTTTTAATAACAACAGTGAACAGTCCGATACAATTCTGAATCAAATGGTAAAATCAAAAACCAGCGAACGCAAAATTAAACTCAGCTTTCTTTTCTCAGCTGACCAATCAGAGAATACCTCAGAGAAAGGACAGAAGGTTGCCTCAGATGCGGGTATGGAACGGCAACCCGGAACCAGAATTCCACATTGATTGAAACCGGAATCGAAACTGGAATCTACCGAAAAAATCCGGAATTCCGAACCCGAATTCAGAACTTTGATTTTAAAAAAAATAATTACTTTTCATTTTCTTACACAGAGACGTATAGTGCAGAAGTGCAAGGAAAACTTCATGATTTACTGAAAAAATTACAATGGGTTAGAAATCGGTGCGCTTAAAAAAGATGATGTTCCAATCCTCAAATATTATGCTACGGAGCTCAAACAATGTAACAATGTAAACACTACCTGCAACAAATAAAAAACAAAGTCACGTTTCGTTTCTTTATTATGTTGCTCTTTAATAAAACTCTTGTCGCTGGTCAAATTTCGCTTTGTTTTAAATAAATCAGGGTATTACGTTTATGTTTGATTCAGTAATGCTAAATCTTAGTAAATACAAGGAACAAAGGTTTTCCACCTAGACAGTTCAATAAAATTTTATTGTAGGCGGACACTAATAGACCAAAAGAACCTAAGGAATAATTTGCATACGGTTTGGTTGAAAAGAAAATTGGCAACTGTCGAAGCACCTTAATTTTGTTTTTGGAAAGCCACGCCAAAACTGCTGAACGTAGTATTATTGAAATAAACATCATACAAAACGACCAATCAGCTGCGTCCCAACCATGTTTATGCAAATTATTTCTTACGTGACTTTGGTCGATGAACAGAAAATGCTATTGAATTTCCTGAAAATTGACTCCCATAAGTGTCAAATGTTCAGCAAAATTTGGATACGTCTTTTTCACCACTTCGGTTCCTAGAATGGTTGATGTTCCGCTTTTCGCAGCAAGTGCTGCGACGGTCAAACTCAGCACCAGTCTATGATCACGGTGAGTTTCCACTTCCGCACCGTGCAATTCGGATTTTTCCACCACAAGTCCACCAGGGCGCTCCTCAATCTTAGCGCCCATCTTTTTAAGTTCTAAAAGTAATAAAAAACATTATTTTTTTTAGTTATTTTGCTTGGTTGCATTGACCACCATACAATTGATTGCATGGAGTGCATTGAAATACCATCTTGCACAGTGATCTATGCAGTAGTAAATAATTGCAAGCATTCAGTGAATGCGTTTGGATCACAATGAGAATTTGAGCATTAACAATACCTATTAAAATGTCAAAAACAAAATTAAGAAAGTATATTTTTTAATTGCTTTACAAAATTAGAACAGCAGCAATTAATTTAAAATTACAATCGCAGCGAGAGCAATAAAAAAACACAAAAGCACACAATTTTGACTCAAAACATTCACATTCTTTGATTCACACTTTTCGAAATCCTAAAACTAAAACAACAAGAATTAATCGCTAATATTATTTTACCTGCGGTAATGCATGTTATTCTGTCGCATTCCTTCTTTCTTGCTATTTCCGCGTTGATGATTTCCGTTTTTCCCTCAGCGAAACATCCTACCACAGCCAGAATAGTGATGGCATCAATGTAATCATTAATATCTATCATTTTACCCACTAGTTTGTTACCTAAAGCGTATTAAACTATAGTAAATTTTAATATATTTGGAACAATTTAACTTCAGAACAGGTGTCAGCCACTTTGCTACATAGCTGTGTTTAAAAAACTATGAGATACGGTTCATATTAGGACTACGTTTTAGCCTTTGAATGATATTCTAGCAATAAACTATGTTTCTGTTTTCGAATAAATGGTTCGCTGGTTTGGTTTGTATTTGTACTTTGACTTTGACAATTCTAAAAGCGAGAATATGAAATTTATTAAAAATGAAAAAAGCGTTAATTATTGTTTTTTTTAAAAAGGAAGTTAGGTAATGGTTTTGCTACAGCAAAAATGGCCAAAATAGCTCAAAACCTTCCCGACACGGTTTGACTCTCCAAGCCTGACACTTTGAATTTTTTTATTTTAAAAATAAACTTCACTCTATTATTAAAAATAGTGTAAGAGTGACTTTAACCCGTAACAGCAAGGGGCTATACAATGTTCAAAAGATTTCTAAATTATTTGCTTTTTTCTTCAGATTTCTGAATTTTTATTCAATACAATCCTCTTTTTTTCCAAATTTCAAGAGGTTCCACTTGTATTGTAAAACATTTGAAAACTTCAAGAAATCATAATTAATGAATTAATAGCATACCTTTCTTGACTTTTAGAGTTCGGGTCTCGTTATTGATTTCAATATTAGCGCCTAAATCTATTAGAGTGTGAATGAGTTTTTTATCACCCTGAATATCGGTCATGTCCACGTTTGTCAACGTTATTTCCGAATCGGTTAGCACAGCCGCGGTCAGTGGGTACGCACAGGAACTAAAATCCCCGGGAACAGTGTAATTAAACGGCTGGATTTTTGACTTCCCAGGAATTTTGTAGTGAGTATAGTTGTTGTGCTAAACTAAGAAACCCTCGAATTAAATCTCTGGTATAACGTATTAAAAGTTAAAACAATTATTTTTGAATAAAAAGTTAAACTTTAAAATTATAATTAAACTCCAACTCCCGTTGTGTTAATGTTTCGGAAATATGACGCCTACAAATATGAAATGTAATGTAACACTGTCAAGCGATGGTGTAACACAGCACGTCAGTCAATGAGTTACTGAGGCTGGAGATTACAGGTTCCAGTCCTGTATCGCTCATTTTTCAGCCAAAGCTAAAAACAGCAAAATTGTTCCGCAATCTTTGTTTCAAAAACTCGATTTATTCGACCTAATATTTCTGGACGTTACATTTGGTGAGCGATACACGTCCATTGATACGCCACATATGTGCCCTTGCCTGCCTTGCCCAGTCGCCGTGACCGGCAGCTTGTAACAAGGGTTAGTTCCAAGGAGCGGGACGTGGACTAGTGGTGGACGTGTGGCTCGGACATTATATGGTTTGTCAGATTGGAAGGCTGCGCGCTTCAATCTTGGTGGGAAAGTGTCACAACTCCCGTTGTGTTAATGTTTCAGAAATATTACGCCTATAAATATGAGTGGTAATGTAACACTGTCATGCGATGGTGTAACGCAGCACGTCAATCAATGAGGTACTGATGCTGGAGATTACAGGTTCAAGTCCTGTATTGCTCATTTTTCAGCCAAAAAACTAAAAACAGTAAAATTGTTTCGCAACCTTTCTTTCAAAAACTCGATTTATTCGGCCTCATATTTCTGGACGTTACATAAACCATAAAATTTTTAACTTTTATGTAATTTTTAGTTCTTTTATTAAAATTTTATAGGCCATTTACACAATTATTAAATTAGATAGTTGCATCTCAATAATAAAACACACTAAAGGCAAACCAAACATAGCTTATTGTTTCAATAAATAAAAATAGTAAGGAGTCCGCATTAACTAATTAAATCAATTTAAAGCAATTCAGCGTCCCTTAAACCAACTAATCCATAAAATTTAATATAATTGGCGCTAAATTGCTTTGAATTATTTGGTTACTATGGCCCTCATATTTTTGTTTTCAAGACAAATAAAGCAGCCACGCGTGGTTTGCTTTTAGTTGTGGCATATTTTTGGAGTTCCATGTTATTATTATCATTGTTATGGTCGGTCTTATAAAATAATATTTATGTTTCTTTTATTTTGGTTTTCGGGTTAGAAAAAGTGTTACTCGTGTCTATCTGAAATTTTTGAATTGATCACAGTACAACCGAAAACAAACTCAAAAAGTGTTACCTCATAGGGCAAACCCAGATACTTAAACCAGTGCAATGTTACATCAATCCAAGGCGTTTCTCCAGCATTTTCTACAAATATTTCAGTTTCACCTTCAGCAAAAGATGCAGCAATCAGCAAACCAGACACGGGCTGGGAATCTTTTCCATCAATTGTGACTTTTCCGCCCTAAATTTATATATTATTTGCTTTTTCATGTTCTTTCTTTTTATTTAAGTTGTACATAATTTATTACATATAAAACTTTGTACTATTTTTATGAATAAATATATATATTTCAATCAAAAACAATGAGCTACATAATTTTTAGTTTTTTAACATAATCAAATGATTAACCCAAATGAAAAATTTAAAAGTGAAAGAACCTGCCACTTTCATTTACTGATTATAATTAAACAAATGTAAATTTTATTTGTGTGCTAATACGTTTTTTGCTCAGTTATGTGAAACCAGCTGAACTTTATCCTCTATAAAAATATTTATAATTCATCTGCTTAAACTAAAACCTGAATAATAAGGAAGTTTTAGCCTAAATATAAGCTGAATTTAAAGTATTCCAAAATTTAAGCTAATATCGACATTAATTTAGGAATCTCATGTAATAAATAACTTGCATTTCGTGTGTTTAATATGCACGAATATAAGACGTCTATAGTACATGATGAATGTACATTTGAGTGTGTTTTGTGCGGTTTTCCAACAAAAAAATTAAAGTGAGTCAACAGTTTTGAACGTCCTTTCCAGATTTCAATCTGAATTACGTAAGAATAAAAAATTGAGAATTTAAGTAAAATCCAAATCTTTACAATCCTAAATAATAAAAAGGCTCCATTTTTAGAAAATTTCTTTTTGAAGCAGTTTTTTTGCGCAAACTATTTACATTTTCCACACTCTGTTTCCAATCTTTCCACACTCTGTGTCTACAATCTCTCTACTTTCTACACACTTTCTACACTCTTTTTCTTATTTTATTACTTTCTACATTCTGGTTTAAATCATCGATTTAGTTTTAACTCATTATTCGATCAATAAACTTCTTTGATAATTACATTTTTAAATCATCAATGGCTTGTCTATTTTGAAAACAGACAAAAAAGTGGTTTTCTGAGGATTTTTTTTGCTGTTATACAAAATGTTAGATGTCTACTGCAAGAAATGTTACGAACTTTTGCATTATTGGCGTGGAAGCAGAATTTTCGTGTGGATTTTAATTATTCTTGTGCGCAGTCTGACAATTTTTGCGGTTTACTTTATGATTTTATTTCGTTCAAACTTAAAGTTTTATTCTTCATTCTGATAAACTCAGTACAAAAAATATTTTGATTTAAATTAATTTTAAATATAAATAGTACTTTTAAAGGTCCTCTGATAATAATCGGGGCGTAACCGTCGAGTCTAGTGCTTTCGGCAAAAACACCAAGCTGTTGCAACGCATCCAATAAAGGTTTTACCGGGCGGTTGTGTCGAATTGAATGGTCACCGGTTAAAACTGTGTAACTGGGTAGCAAGGCAGCCAGAGCTGCAACGAAACGCAACACCTTAAATACAATAAAAATATGATTAAAGAAATAAATTTAAAAAAAGAACCTGTTTCAGTAATGCTGTGGTTACTAGTTTTATTAAATCAGTGGTACAAAGCGAAACTTTATCAAAACGTCCAATTTTGATGAAAACCTTACTCTATCTATTTTTGCTTTAAAAAGCAAAAGTTTTTGAAAAATAAGGTAATGTAAGGATTGTTGATTTTTTTAAAAACTTTTGTAAATTTTCACTTTACTATGTGGATTCCCTAAAAAATTTACAATCAATGTATCGAAATTAAGCTAAGAGTACGCCCGTTCTTTGTTGTACCTTTGCCAGAATTTACTTTTATTTATATTCCTTTCTACTTAGCCTGAAAACCTTTGTCTGGAAATTTGTAAAAGGTTCTCTTTCACCATTAGAAATATTTCAGTTAAAAAGTTAAAACGTATTGGGATAAGCATGTATGTACGAAATAGATAAGGCTTTTGAAATCAAAGCCGAAAAGTTTGACTTTCAACCCTACTTTAAAAGTTTTTATTAATCTCCCCCATTGTATCATGTAGCTTCGAAAGTTTTGGCATTTAATATTTTAAGTTAGACTAATATGACTAATACTTTTCCTAAGATTAGGAAAGAAACTAAAAATATATAGCTGGAAGACTCCCAAAACTTTTAAACTTTAAACATATCTTATCCGATTTTGATTGAGGCTTTGATTAAATCATTTTTAACTTATAAAAATAAACGAACAAAAATTTTTACATAGTTTGATCAGTTTTTGTAAAGTTTAGGTTTTATTTAAACCTTAGTTTTTTAAATAAATATGTCATTTTCTCACTTGTCCACTGTTTCCGCTTTGAATTATGTCTTCCGCTGCTGGAAATTTTTCACCAACTCCTTCGATTTCTAGTTTTTCAGGAAAAATCTAAACAAATAGTTGTCTGTCAAACCGAAAATTATTGTTTAAGTTTCAAAAAATGTATTTAATCATTTTCATACCTGTTTTTGGCGCTTTTTTATTTAAACGTAAAAATAATAATTTTTAGGTTTTATTAGGAAGTTATTCCTTAACCTGAAGACTATATTCCAGAAGCAGATTGCTGGAACTGTTTTATAAACATAAACATGTATGTATACCACATACATGGCCAACACGGTGGAAGGAAACTACCAATGCATGCCCATGGTTTTTATATCCGCAAAATAATCGGAACTCCGAAGCATGATATTGAATGGTAGCAATATTACAAGTGCAAAAATGTTTAAGGTACGTTTATCTACGTTCGAGATAATACAAGGAATATTTGCTCAAAAATAGTTAAAAAACACGTTTGTTTATAATAAAATGTTTTATATACCTCAACTTTTGCGCCAAAAAGCTGTATGGCGTCGATCATGGCGAAAGCATCGGGACTGAGGAGGTATTTGCGAATCACAGATTTGCCTTTGGATAGAGAAGCGAACAGAACGGCTCGGAGTGTGTGGCTTTTAGAAGGCGGGATTTCCACAGTTCCAGAAACGGAACCCGGATTTACTTCATATCGAACCATTTTCCAAACCGTTAACCTTTGAACCTTTTTGCTAAAGAAAAACAATTTTTAAGCCGATTATGATATTAAACTTCACATCTTGATTATTCTTATGTGAGCAAAAAACTACCAAAATATATTTTTGTATCGAAACTAAACAAAAACAAGGCAATTAACAATCGTTAATTATTATTCTGCCATTTTATTGTATTATTAACTACTCTGTACCACGAAAATGTGTTCCTTTTTGGCTCCCCACTTTTTTGTCAAAAAACTATACGAGCTACAAAAATATCTGGCGCTTGATTTTAACATTAAATTATTCGCTGATAATGCCAAAATACATGCATTGTATAAAAAAAATTTGAAAAAAGATTTTCAACTTTTATAAATAATTTCTTCCGAGTGGCAACCAAATGTTGCCATAGAAAAAGGCATAGTTTTTTCATAAAGCATAAAAGCATAGGCTGTTGGAGCAACTAACTTTAATTTTCATAATGCTCTTGAAAATTTAAACATTAAAAGATCTTAAATATTCTATTTAACTGTTTAGAAATTCAGACAAAACCTCTAAACAAAATAGGTATGCTTTTTTAATTATTTTAATATTGCTTTGCTGTTAAAACCTCCAAGTTTTATATTCGCCTATAATTGTCAAATTTAAATTCTTTGTTTGGTATTTTTTTTATTGAAAAGACTTCAATTTCATTGAATATTTGCACAAAAAGTTTACAAAAATCTCCTAATCAATTGGGTTTTTTAAAACGTCGATTTTCAGAATAGGTTAGCTAATTTAGGCCTTTCAAAACTGGAAAGTCACCGATTAAAAAGCGATTTAAAAATCTGTTTTAACAAAAATAAAGGATTACTAAACGTTAATGTTATAAATAAAGATACTCGGAGGTAATGAAGTAAAAATTGTGGGTCTAAAATAAAACAAAATGGTTATAAAGCTGAAGCAACAAATAATTTTGTTGTAAATCGTGTAATTAATGGAATTGTGTGCGCAGGAATTGTCAGGAATTTATTTTAAATTTATCCAAGTGGGGGACTTTCTAGGGAACATAATGTACTCTTGTTAAATTATTATCTAATCTTAATTTCTATTCTTAGTCAAAGTGCATTGGTTTCAATCAACGATTTTAAAATTGGCCGATTAATAATGATATTTGTTTGGAGTTTAAAAAACAACAATATATAATCAAATGATAAAAAAATAGTTAAAAACGTAAACTTTAAGAATTTTTGCAAATTTTAGGAATAAAATTATCTCAGTTATAATATTTAAATTGCCAAAAATACACGCAAAAGATAACGACACTTTTTATTTTTAGATATTTGCACGTGAACTGCACACATTTTTTATAAATATAATAAATTAAATTTGTAAAGTTTCAATGCAATTGATGATAAAACGAGTTTTGTTAAATTTAAAAACTCCCAGAAAGAAACAGAGTAAATGTTTACTTTTTGCCAAAATGATTAGTATACCTTTGCAGAAGTTGTGTAAAGAAACTTCTTCTCTGTCACGCAAAGAACACGCTTAAACTTGTGACCAAAGAATAAATCAGAGTTCTAATTTAGGTTTTATATATTTTGACTCTTTTTAATATTCAAAAAAAGTTATTGAATTTTCCCATTTATGGGTATTTTCCGTCATTTTTCGAGCAGACAATTTTATCTGAATCGATACAAAGAATGAAAGGGAACATTCCATTTTTATTTGTGTTATCAAGATTGTTCACTGAGTTATTTATTTATATATTATGGTTTAATAAAAAATAAAATAGAAATAAAAATGATAATATGAATAATAATAATATAAATACTAATAATAAAATAATATTTATATTAATAAAAACAATAATAATAAAAACAATAATAATAAAAATAAAAATAATAATAAAAATAATAATAATAAAAATAATGATAATAATAATAATAATTAATAATAATAATAATAATAATAATAATAATAATAATAATAATAATAATAATAATAATAATAATAATAATAATAATAATAATAATAATAATAATAATAATAATAATAATAATAATAATAATAATAATAATAATAATAATAATAATATAATAATCTAATAATTTTTCGCAGAAGATCAAGTAACCAAATCTATAGATAGAATCTTATTAATACGGTTGCATGTTGTATTACCCAATATTATTATGTAAGTATCACTTACTACATGATATTATGACAATATATATAAAGAAGAATGTAGCACTCAGTACAAACTTTCGCTACTATGCTGGTTCCAACATAACGCAAATTTGGCACACCGGTGGGCCAGTTTAGGCACACCGGTGGGCCGGAAATGGAACACGTTATTTAATTAAAAATCTAAAAACAAAAAAGGCTTTAAAACGAAAAAAATGAATAGTAATAAGCGTAAATCATTGAATTAACTATTTAATGAGTATGAAAAAGATGTAAGAAAACCAGAACTCAGAAAATTTCATAAATAAAAAAAAATCAAGAAGCCTCCGCTCAAATGTCGAAGAAATGAATATTTATCTTTTTTTGTTTAAAAAAAAATCCTTTTTTTCTTGGTCGTCCATTTTTAGACAGGAGCACAAAAAAGAAGTCTTCTATAGTGTTTGTAATTTTTTGAGCGTTTTGATTATGATTTTATTTTTGTTTAGCGTCAAACATAAGCAACCGCCATCAATCATAAGCAAAGCTTGATTGTTTTCCTCTTTAATATTATTGTTGTAGGGTTCTGGTTGCGCAGATTGGTAATTTTGAGAAACCTTTTGCAATTCGTTAAATGTTGATTAAGCCAGTAAATGAAAATGTTTCGGGTCGAAATGTGATCTTTTATGTGAAAATGTCTTATCGCGGCAGACTTAAATACCTACGACTGCATGCATAAATAAACAAAAGACCAATGCCATGTATTAGAAAATAAACCAATTTAAATAATTTAAAAATTAAACGTCCGGTTTCTTCTTTTGTTTATAAATTTTTTTAAACAGGTTGTTAGACTGTAAAAAAGTAAGCTATTAGGGTAACTGACTTAATTTCGGCCACCTTTTTTATTTTTTTGAATAAATTTTTTCTCGCTTTGTCAATCAAGCCAAAATTTGGCCTAAAAATCAAACAATAGCTATATTTGTTATTCCAGTGCAAAATTTGAATATTTCTGTTACACTTAAACATCAGTGAAGGTTTAAACTTTTTTTAACGTGGCCGAAGTTAAGGCGCGTGCCATTTATTTCGGCCACCTACAAAAAACTGGCCATAACTATTGCTTAAACGAACAATAAAAATTTCTAAAGGTTGCAAATTTACCCTTAGGTATAGTTCTTGGTACATATAACTTAATTTTTTGCGTTTGCGAACTTTAATAGTTATTAGCAAGACTTTAAATAATTATGTCAAAACCTTAAAAAGCAAGTTTTAATAACCTGTGTTTTTTGTTAAAATTTTTTTTGTGAAAAAAACTATTTCCACATAAAATGGCTTTTGTTACAACCAACTTTAAAGAAAGCATGGTAAAAATTGAAAAAAGCAAAAATATCGCAGCGAGCAGGGTTCGAACCTGCGCGGGAAAATCCCATTGGATTTCAAGTCCAACGCCTTAACCACTCGGCCATCGCTGCTTACTGTCAAATGTTATAAAAGCCTTATAAGGAACAGCATGATACTTGTTTTTCGACGAAAAGCTTAGCTTGCTAAAATATGTTTACGTTCAGGTTTTACGCAACAACTGTACTAACGTATTACGAAATCGAAAAAATACTAAATTCAACGAGTAAATCAAAGTTCTACAACAATAAATTAAAAACAAGCATTGTCATTGTCAGAAATCAAATGTATATATTGCCCGGAACCAATTACCTTTTTAATAATGGACCAATTAGGCTCTAACTCTAAAATTTTAAAATTTTAGAAAAGAAAATAAAATTTGAATAAAAAAAATTTTAAGGAGTAGTCTGTTTGCGGCAATGTCGAAATTTGACTTGTAAAAGCGCTTTTTTTAAACAAAAAGGACCGAAAACAAATTTTAACAATACTGTAACCAAAACAGTTTAATATTGAATGAATAATTTCATCATTAAACACACTGATTTTAGTTATTATATTGATTTGTATTTGCCGCAGTAATTTTAATGTTTACATGCGCAAGATTAACAAAAATTGTCACAAACATGTGCAAAAATTGACTGAAAAATTAACAAAAAATATATTGCCAATGCTTTTGTACTGTGATCGAACTCTTAAAATATTTCATAATTTAATGTTGTCAAATATTTAGAATTTGTTTAAATCAATTGCAGTGACAGCTTATTCTTATTCTTTGTTGAAATATTGTTTGATTTTATGACGGAGTTGTAAATTGGCAGGGGAAAATAGGCCTATACACAACACAGATTTTGCTTAATGTCTACAATGTTCCGGGCTTGGCAACAAAAATCTCGGTTCATTTATAATTTAGCGATCCAATTTAACTTTTTTTAGTGCTGCGTACCAATAATTTTTTTGCGCTAAGTAAACTGAATTTTGGATAAAAAATTTTAGCGGTGTACGCTGTACCTCACATTGTTGACTACCTCTTGTAAACAACTTTATTGCATTGCATTGTATTATTGCATTTTATTTATAGTTTATAACAAAACTACTATTATTTTATGTTTTGCCCATGCTGATGAAACATATATCTTGTGTACTCACCGCAGGTGCGTTTGTTAAGGCAAATAAAAAATTTTCCAGGTGGGCTAACTATGTAAAGTTAAAAAAGAAAAAACCTGACAAAATTACGAAAACAATCGTATATAAAATCATTCTATTTAAAATCCGAGGTAGAATGTTGCTCCACTTTACAAGCTTTTTCTTTTTTTGCACTACAGCCAGTGGAAAGTTCTGGTATCAAGACACAGTTTGGCCATACAGATGGAAGTACTGCGACATAACAGCTGCAGGAACTGACTTGCCAGTGTGCTATAGGAATAGATATTTCGTCAACGGCCAGGTATAAATCAGATTCACCTGAACTCACTTTCTCATCTGTATTTTGTTGCAGTGTGTCATGCAGAACTGCCACTAACTCTGTCCATTCCATTCAGGTGTTCCGGCTAACAAAGTGACATGCGGGTTTACACTAAAAAACTATTGCAGTAAGCTTAGAGTAGTTCTGCAGTACTTATATTCCGTACACATAATGGATCAGAAAAGATTTAAAGACAAAACAGCCAACAGTTTTACCTTTTTGACAATAGAAAAAAGATTGGTTGATTTTTTTAACAGGGAGGTTTATTTTTATCAGTGCGTATCCAAACCTCTTACTAGCATAAATTGAATTAATTCTTATATAAACTGCGTTTTCATTAATGAAATACATTGGCTACAGTTTTTTTCCTATGAAAATTTGTTTTAAAAGGGTTAAAACTATATAATATTTAAATATAATATTAAGCCTATAGTTTTTATGTTTATAAGAAATTTACTTTTTCAGCTGACAGACGGAAATCCAAATTACTGTTATCCGCGAAATTATACTTCACTGGGAACAGTGGCATCCAAACAACCCGATAAAGTTTTTTTTATTTCCTATTTCTTATTTAATATGTAACAACAACAACAACAACAACAAAAGTATTTTATTTGTCAATTCGATGAAATTTTATTTTATTTGTAAGGTTAATTGTTTTCTATAAGCCTGCGAAAAAAGTTGAATTCGAGCTGTTTAAAAACGTTCTATATAAATTTAAAGTATTTTAAATGCATATCAAAAACACGTACAGAATCCTAGCACAAATTACCACGTTTAGGAAGCTTTGATAAAACTCGCCGAAGAACAAATCAGCAGCGGAAGATGTACAGGTGATAGTTATTTAGTCAATGTTAATTTACAAATGTTTTTAAAATGCTGTTTTTTGTAAACCATTTTGGTAATTTATGTTTCAATTTTATTAACAAATTGTGAAACTAAAAGTTAATGAAAAAACACTTTTATTTAATATACTATGCAACTTTTAATTAATATCTTTACCATGAACATAACATTACCTTGATCTATATGTATTCATGATTTTGTTTGGTTTGGTTATGCAATTTACTAGCCTAGGGCTAGGCATTTATAAACGGGTTATAAACTGCTTTTGTAAATTCATATAAAATACCAGATAATTGATAGCATAATGGATGAAAAAACATTTAAGATACAAATACAATATACAAATGTTGAAGGTGTATTATTTGCTTTTCTATTGACACTTCGTAGTTAAACCGCTCACCATGTAAGTATATCTGGCACCCAGCACGATATTTACTGTAATTAAACGGTGATGTGCGGTTTTATAGTAATTACCGTGCTAAATGCCGGCTATACTTATATGTTAAATGGAAAGATGAGCGGTTTAACTACGATGTGTTTATTTTTAGCACGTAACTGAACGAAGAACAA
>JASAMX010006166.1:0-15549 GCA_030248175.1 Microlaimidae sp. YZB2_3
ATTTTCAGGATTTTTGCTTTGTGTTTAAACTGCATAAAATTTAGAACAAAGCACTATATAACCTTAAAATAACTTCTATTTAAGGCTCAAAATTGTTAATTTTCGTGTTTTGATACTTTCTTCAAAATCAGTTTGCAATGCGTTTAACTGAATGCGCATTTTAAGATTCTGTTAATTTCGGTCACCTTAAAATTCACGTAAAAGAACCATCATGTTCTTTTAACATGTTTAACACAATTTGCACCATTATTTGTACGGGTGGGGTTACATAACACATAATTTACTAGGTTATATTAAATTATCAATAGACCGGAAGGAATTTCTCAAAAATAATATAGAAACACATTAAAAAAGTCATGTTATTTTCTTGGCGGAGGAATGCATTCATATGGTGAATATAGTAAATATCAATGTCAACGGGTTTTCTCACGCAACACACAACTTACCACGATATAGAGTAACAGACCTGTGCACGGTCTGGAAATGCCCCCCCCGTTTTATTGGAGGATTTGCCCCCCCCCCGCCAAAAAATGAAAAAGTACCCTAAAATTATGACGCCATTTTTGACCTATGATGACGCCATCATCGCGAATTTTTCGCAGTTTTTAGCCTATTTCAATGTATTTTAAGCCATTTTAGACCTATTTTTACCTTATTTTCGCTTTTTTGTCCCTTTTTTCCCCTTTCCCTTCTTTTTTTCTCTTTTTTTTCTTTCCCCCTTGCTTGCCCTCGCCCGTTTTATTGCCCCCACCCGTTTTAAAAAAAGTTGCCCCCCCGTGCCCCCCCCCCATTTTGGAATTGCCCCCTCCGTTTTAACCCCGGGGGAGGCAGTGCAGAGGTCTGGAAAAACAATGCTTCAAAAAGTTGTAAAAGTAATTTAAAACACACTAAAAATGCAGGTTATTTTCTTTGGCGGAGGGATGCATTCATAAAAATTACGCAGTAAACATCTGTGCGGGCTGGAATAATCCAAATCCCAATTGGCTAGGTTTGAACTATCAATAAACCGATATAGAAATTTCTTAAAGAATATTGAAATGCATTAAAAAAACTAAGGTTATTTTCTTGGCGGAGGGAGGAATGCAGTCAGATATGAAACATCAAAGATAGACAAGGGTTGGTCTGGAATTATACCACTCCTTAACTTTTTTAACGTCTTGTTTACCCTTAAAGTTGATATTTTGGGTTCTGTAATCGGTTTTTTGTGTTCTTCGCTTTTGTTTTTTAAAGCCTAAAAGGTGGCCGAAATTAAGGCGAATTTTGTTTTTTGTTATTGTTAGGTTAAAAATATAAAAAACTCAATAGAGTGGAATAAAATTTTTACCAGACTTTCTTTAAAGTCGGCTGACTGTAACAAAAACCATTTTATGTTGAAATAATTTTTCACACCAAAAAAAATTTAACAAAAAACACGTGTTAGTAAAACTTGTGTTTTTTAAGACTTTGATATAATTATTTAAAGTTTTGCTAATAGCTATAAAAGTTTGAAAACGGGAAAAAATTAAGTTTTATGTACCAAGAACAATACCTAAGGATAAATTAGCAACCTTTAGAAATTTTTATCGTTCGGTTTAGCAATAGTTATAGCAAGTTTTTTTAGGTGGCCGAAGTTATTGGCACGCGCCTCAACTTCGGCCACTATTACAAAAAAATTTTAACCTCCAGTGATTCTTAAGCGTAATAGAAAATTTGAAATTTTGCACTGGAATAACAAAAATAGCTGTCGTTTGATTTTTAGACCAAATCCTGGCTCGGTTAGAAGAGCCAGAAAAAAATTATCCAAAAAAATAAAAAAAAGTGGCCGAAATTAAGTCAGTTACCCTACACTTTGTTAGTTGGTAAACAAATAATGTTTTGAAAAAACGAAAATTGCAAGGTACCATACCAATGCGTTTTTGGACTTATTTGCATTGAAACTAATAGGAAGATAAAGTATTTTGCATAATGTAACAATAAAAACTCCGCGCAAAAATTTTCTAGTCCTTTTATAACATTTAAGATCTGGACCCCCTTGAACCCCCTTTTCCGAAATTTTGTTCAAGGTTGGACTTGGACTCCATTATTTCACAACCACGCCCATGTTTAGGGTAAGAAGGCTTGTGAAATAAAGTTGTTATCAAGAAATTGAGTTGTAAACAGCAGTGATGTAATTTATTACATGTAGTGTTTTCCTAAAACAAACTAAACACAGTTTTATATTTAATAAAACATTGTTTACTTATTAATTTGCGATGTAATTTTTAAGCCGGGTAGATGTATTTCCCAAATACTCCAATTTTAGCGTTTTTGGGACTGGAACCCCTCAATCAAAGCATAAAAATAAGACAGAGCTTTGAGAAACATAGCTAAATATAGCTAGTGAAAAAATATTATATAAGAAATTTATCGAGTTATTCTAATTATTGCGTTATTTTCGTCAAAATATTATGTTGCTAAGCGGCCTTTATTTGTTTTTGTTGCTTAGCCAATCCGATACTAAAAACAAAAGACAGAAGCGCATAAAAAAGAATGAAGCCCGCAGATACGTCAAATATTAACAAGCACTACAAATTAGTAAAGTTTAATTAAAAGCATGGATATCGTCGAATCCTTTAGAGTTGCCAGTAGTCTCATAATTAGTAGAAGATAATGAGTTTTTTTAAGGGTCAATACATAATATTTACACCATCTTTTATACCGAACGTTTTTAGCTAATCATAACTTAATCAAAACAATATGAGTTTAACATTATTTGAGTTTTTTATAGGCCTAATATTTAATTTTGTGGACTAAAATATGCTAATTAGGCATACCAGTGCCCAATAGTATTGCATTGTTTTTTTTTACTAAAAAATTCCTGTGTCTGGCAATAATTTTCGTCGCAAAAATGTCCCTAGCATGGCCGTAGCCACAATTTTGTGACAAGGGAGGGGAAAATTCCGGGTCATTCGGTCAAAAATGCATTCTAGCCAGTGCTTGTTTATATAGAAATGTTTCCTATTCAGTGCTGGTTAAAAAACGACAAAAGGGAGCGTTCCCCCTGTTCCTCTCCCCTGGCTACGGCCATGTCTAGAAATTTGCATGGTGGTAGGGTTTGAAAGAAAGAAGCCTCTTGGATTTGTTTTTATAGTGGAATCATTGAAGTTTAACGCATACATGGGCAAGTTGGTCCGGAGTGGGGGGGTTAAACCCCAAATTAGGGGGGGGGTTAAAATCCAAGAAACGCAAAATACCCATTATCGTTTTTTTTTCTGGAGTGCATTTTACCCATATCGTTTTTCGATTTTGAAGGAAAAATAGGTAAAAAACGCTAATTTTAGGTCGAAAAAAGCCCTTTTTATTGCATTTTTGAGCTTTTTATTGCTTAAAACATTCATTTTGACCTTAAAACTTAAGTTTGGAGGCAGTTAGAAGTCATTTTAAAGACTTTTTTTCTTCATTTTTCCAAAATTGGGGGGTTAACTTTTTCTCCCCCCCCCACTTCTGAGTGGGGGGGGGTTAAACCCCCCTTCTCAGAATTTGGGGGGGGGGGTTAACCTCCCCAACCCCCCCCGTGCCCATGTATGGTTTAACGCCTAGAAACTATTCCACAAAAAAACTGTAATGACTGAGGATAATAGCCATAGAATACGACGATAAAGTATAAGAAAAATGATTTTCATTGAAAAACAATAAAGAGAACTCATAAGCAAATAGATAAACGCATGTAAAACCATTATTCTGTATATTCTACAATATTAAGCGCGTAGTCATCAAATTAGAAATTACAGCTATAATTTAACATACTCGATTTATAACAATATAATATTGTAGTTATTATTATTATTATTATGTTAGTAATAGTTTCTTTTATTAGTTTTAATCACAAAATGGCGATTAGAAAAATCCACTACTTTTTAAACCAAAAGTTTGTCATTACCGCACAATTTAAATTGGTCCCTTCATGTCTGCATTTTAATTTTCAGCGTCAGCCAGATATAATTCAACCATAATAACAAAATACAAAACGGCGCGCACAAAAGTTTTTTTTTGTTTTAAAACTAAATACGTTCACGTTTTTTCTTCGAAGTTTTGAACACAGTTTTGAATGCTATGCCCGTTTTCCATCGAAGACCGATATATTGCTATAGACTGTAATTATTTCTTAAATTTACCCAAACGTTGCATCAGTGGGAGGTTTATCAAATGTATAACTGGCCTTGCAGGAACACCTATACTGCCCATGTACGACGTTAAATAGTAAGATCAATATAAGGCGACTTAAAAAATCCTTTAGACGAAGACCTCGGAATGAGTGAACACTGCATGCAGTGAAAACTCTAGGGGTAAAAGTTGCCAAAGTTATTAATGTTGGACGAAGAGTCTCAATCATAGGGGTGAAACTTTTTCGCCCCTCCTGGCTTGTCTTAGCGCCTGCCCTTTGCATAATCTGCATAGGAAAGACAAGGTTCAGGTAATGCAACAACAACAACACCAAATGTATAAAGAATAAAAAATTTAACACTTACGTTAGTGAAACAAATATGGGTTCAGGCCCTGTACCAGGGGGGCAGAGGGGCCATGCCCCCCTTTCTAGGTTGGTCGGGGTAAAAATTTAGAAAGGGGAGGTGGGTCTAGAGGTGGAGGGAGGTAAAAGGTAAGGTAACTCCATCATGACCCCTGCATTTTCCTACTTCCTTTCTTGGGGTATGCTAAAAATGGATTCTACCTTATTACCTGCCTTGAATTTAAGTTAAATAGCTATTTTTAAGCCCCAATTTTGCTCATTTTTAATTATAAATCAAAAAAATTAGCCTCCGCCGGCTGGGGGAACACCCCCCATCCCTCGGCGGACGCTTCGCGTTCGCCTGGTGCCGCTGTGTGGCGCAAAATGCGACGCTTAGCGTCGCGTTTTATCCTATGTTTATATATTTCTAGCGTCTGGCCCCGCCCTTTCGAAAATCCTGGCACAGGCTCTGTATGGGTTACTACAAATGTTGAACTATGTCATAATAAATTTTTATTTGATATAACATTTTTTTAATATCAAAAAATAAATATTACACTGGCTAGCAATCGAGCACGAAAGAAAATGACGACTAATTCAAATTTTACGCCGACAAAACAAACTATAAAAAGTCAATTGGTCTCAATGTATTATAATTGTTTAGAATTAAAATCCGAGTGTTAAATGGAAGCACACCTCCCCTTCCAAACGTCTCCTTCCAAGCAGTTCGAAGGAGAGTTGATACAAACGGACGAATCAACTTTTTTCCGCTACAAAAGCAATCTACACAAACGAACAAACAAAACAATCACTCAGTGTTTCGATTAAAAGCGATCCAGCGATCAATCTATCGATAATGAAAGCAAAAAGACCAGAAAACGAGCGGGCGAGGAGGCTGCCAGACGGCCTTGACCGGCAACCGCCATAGGTGGGCAGTCGAGGGTTGGGGGTTATACTCCCTCCCATAGGTGGGCAGCCTCTCGGATTTGGGGGGTATAAGACGGGGGGGGGTCAAATTTTAGGGGGGTGTGTGTCTGGCAAGACCCAAATTTTAAGGAGGGAGTGGAGTGTACCCAATATTTCCGCACTGCCTTAAAATGGGCTTAAAACGCGTAAAAAACGTAAAACAAGCTTATAAATGCTCTAAAACTGTGTAAAATTAAAATAAGACCTTATTGCAACTTATAAATTTTATTTTTTAATTCTTTTAATAATAATGTGTTTATAATATTCTTATAATTATATTAGAAATCATAGTTTTTTAATAATTACGTAATAATAGAATAGTAATTTTATTGTCTTGATTATCAAGTCAAGTGTCACAAACTTTTTAATCCATAATCTTATATTTAATTAAAGATTATATACATACATGGGCGTAGCCAGGGGGGTCTAGAGACCCACTTTTTGGGTCGGCAAAGGGAAAAATTTGGAGTTTTACCTCCCTCTTTTGGGTCGCCAAAGATAAAAATTTGGGGGTCTAGAACGACCATTTTTAAAAATTTTTCTCGCGCTTCACTCAGCGCTCCATTAATTATATAGTCTCCACTTGCAAATTTGTATTACTTTGTTTTGTAATCTTGGTATGACCACGCTAGACCCACCCCATTCTTAATGTTTTAATTGGTGTCCACTTCCGAAAAAAATTTGTGTTACTTTGTTTTTTAATCTTGATACGACCACGCTGGACCCCCCTTTAGATTGTTATATAGTGCTATTAAAAATTTAAAAGTTAGAAGTAATTGTAAAAACATTTTCTGGTACTTTGCTTTGCTCAGCTTTAATTCAATGTACTCATTTTTCAGTCGTAATGTTTTGGAAATCGGAAATTTTAAGGTATCAAATTGTTTGTAAAAAAATTTTCTTTGTTTTGTGGACTTATTTTTATTAAATAATAGGAAAAAAATCAAGAATATGACTCAATATAAATCAATAATATGACATAAACAAGGTAATAAACACTCCGCGCGAAGCGCGGAAAATTTTTTAGTCCTTTTATAACGCTTAAAAATTTTTCTCCAGGGCGCTGTTTCATAAAAGTTCCCAACATGCTGTTTTTTTGTTGAAGTCCATTTCTTTTTTGTAGAAAGCTACAAAGAAATGAAAATGCAATAGACTTTTGGAAAAACTTATAAAAAACCAAAAATTTGCATAAATATTAATTGCAAAAATCCCTATGCTTTATCATAGGATTTTATTTCTTTGTAAATATTTACAAAGAATCAAATGTTAGTAACATTTATGAAACAGCGCACAGGAGGCGAATTTGGAGGGTGTTCCTGGGTACCCCAAATTTAGGGGGGTGTCAGCAAAATTCGAAATTTTGGAGGGTATAACTCCCCACACCCCCCCCCCCCCTGCCCACCTATGCTCCCTCCCCCGAATTTGGGGGGTTCCAGTTCTAAAAACGCTAAGAATGGGGTATTTGAGGTTACCCCCCAAAAACTTTAGGAAAAGCCCTCCCCCTAAATTTCGGGTGTCAGGTATACCCCCCAATTTTCGAGAGGTTGTCCGCATATGACTGACCCTGTTCGAATAAAAACCCGGTTGTCCACAAAGAGCACTAAAACCCGACTAACCTGAACGGTCGAATGTCGGTTGGAAGTTTTTCCCCGATTTTCAGTTTTTCCTCCGTTCCCGGTGGGACCAGGTACCACAGCTTCCGACCTGACACATTTGTGGACCAGCTAAAGGAGCGAAGCACGTCCGCGTGAAAAGGCGTCCTAAATCAATAAATCGGATCAATTATTATCATTATTTATTATTAAATTAAATACCACAATTAGGGCCCGACCGAATATCCGGTACGGTGGATCCGGTATATCCGGTTATTTTTGGATCCGGTCCGGATCTGAGTTTTTTACATAAACATAAAAAATTAATTTTATTTCATCTTATTTTGACACTTCCAACAAAATCTTGACTTTTGCTATTATCCCGCGATGGGATAGATGTTTTGACCCATAACCATAATAGATCTTTTTGTTTTTTGGTTGTGTCTGTGATTTTGTTAATTATATTTAATTTAATTCCTAAGCTTTTTATGTATTTATTTGTTTTGTATTGTGTATATTTTTTTAAATTTATATTACCCAAAAATTAGATTTTTGTATTTATATACTTAAGTATATGCAAATTTCTTTCTTGTTGCCTTTTACTAGAGTTTAAATAATAAATTGTTTTTATCATTTTTTTGTTCAAATAACTGTTTAAAATTATTGTTTAACTACTCTATTTTACGCATTTTGGTTTTATTGTGAAAAATTATAGTTAAAGGCTCAGCTAGAACACTTGTTAAAGGTTTTAAAAATAAGGCTAGTATTAGTATACTGTTAGGGGATCGTGACAGTTGGTTTTGTAACTTTTTTAAAAATTTATATATATTCTTTTCAATTTTCTATAGCTTAGTCACTAGTAATATTTTGGTTTTTAAGCGCTATAAAAAATAAAATCCAAAAGTTAAACTTTGTCATGTTGGTCGTCACCCTCCCAAGAGGAACCAATTAGCTCCACAGTATGTTTGTTTTATTATGGAAAAAAAATGACAGAGTTGTTTTATATAGTACCTAACATAATTATGTTGTAACATTAGTTTTGTTTATAATTTTTTCATTATTTTAATATATTTATTTTATCGGTACCATTTAAAAAACTTAAGCTTATACCATTTCCCTTTGCTTTGTTGAGGCTATTTGCTATGTATTAAGCCAATACAATTCCTTTTTATTATTTTATTTAATTATTAGACAATAGTTTTAAGTTTGAAATTAGGGCCCGACCGCATCCGTGATTTTGGACCGGATATTTGGTCAGGCCTTATTTGAAATATTTCGTGCAGATCCGGTCCGGCTGGATCTACTTTTGGATCCGCTCAGGTCCAGCCGGATCCAAAATCATGGATCCGGTCGGGCCCTAACCACAATATAAAATTAATAATACAAAAAATATAAGTAAAACAATGAAATCAATAAGTAGTATTACGTGTCCTAAATCAATAAACCGATCAATAGATCAGATGAATAATTACGATCTTAAATTTATTAGGGCAATTCACTTAAATTCGGCCAGCTTTAATTTTGGCCACTGGTTGTTATTTTTTTCTTTCAAAATTATGAAATGAACTACTTACGGCTGGATACATAAAAAGATCTATTGTTGTTGTTGAATAACCCAGACCTGTGCACGGTCTGGAAATGCCCCCCCCGCCAAAAAATGAAAAAAGTACCCTAAAATTTTGACGCCACTTTTGACCTATGATGACGCCATCATCGCAAATTTTTTGCAGTTTTTAGCCTATTTCAATGTATTTTAAGCCATTTTAGACCTATTTTTACCTTATTTTCGCTTTTTTTTGTCCCTTTTTTCCCTTTTCCCTTTATTTTTCTCTTTTCCCCCTTTTTTTTCTCTTTTTTTCTTTCCCCCCTGCTTTCCCCCCGTTTTATTGCCCCCGTTTCAAAAAAGTTGCCCCCCGTGCCCCCCTCAATAAAACCCCGGGGGGGGGTCAGTTTACAGGTCTGATAATCTAAAACATATCTTCCCTATGCAGATGATGCTAAGGGCAGGCGCTAGGACAAGCCAGGAGGGATGAAAAAATTTCACCCCCATGGTTGAGACCCTTCGTCCAACATTATTAACGATGTTGGCAACCTTTACCGCCAGAGTGTTCACTACATGCAGTGTTAACTTAGCAAGCGTTTTAAAGATTGGGGTTGTGTTGTTTGTCAAACTTACCACGTTCCCGCCTTTCCGATGTACACAAAACGGTAGTCCAATTGAATTGGGTCCTGCTTGTGGTCCCAGTATTCGTTCATCCAGTCCGACTGAAAGTATATGGGAACCGTATAGGCTTTGTAATCCGGAAAGTTTCTAAAGAAATAAAATATTACTTGTAAGATAAGTGTATGTTGGCTGATAGTGATAGCGATTAGTTCGAAGCTTAAAAAACTAGCAGTACAATAGTAAACACGCAATTTAAATTTGGAAAACAAAAAAAATGGAAAACTGTTGTTAAGTAAATCAATTATTTCTGCATGTTTTATTTTACTTGACCAGTACGCAAATTTATTAAAGTTCTCCGCCCAATTAGAATGTTTAAATACATTTGAATACATTTAAATACATTGAATCTTGATGATTTATCAATAAATTTTTTAAAGAAAAAAAAGATTATGAATGTCCAAAATTAACTACAAACATACGCGCATACTTAATACGCACGCGGCACGCCACACAAATACACACGCACAAACACACATATACACATAACAAACACATATACACACAACAAACACACATATACACACAACAAACACACATATACACACAACAAACACACATATACACACAACAAAAACACATAAACACTACTATCGCTTACTTTTGAAAGTGCCAATCTTTTAGGTACATGCATTTATTTGTTGAAACATGATGACCCTTGCGGTTGTGTCAAATAAATTGCCCAGAATAAATAACGAATACTCACTTAGGTTTGCACACAAGCTCTGCATAAGCAAATTATTTTTGCAATTCTTGAACAGTAAATTTAAAGTTTAAAATCTAAGCGGAATTGAATCCGAACGTAGGTACCCTTAAGCATACACATATACATACATAGGTGAACAAGGGGGGGGGGTAGGGTGGGGTCCACCTCCCCCCCTAGCCTCGAAATTTTTGGGGGCCCCCCTAGAAAAAAATCAAGGGGGCCCCCTCCCCCCAAATTTTTGAATTTTTTACCCCTGACCGCCCTCCAGATTTTGAAATCTGTCCCACCTTCCCTCTCGAGAAAATTTTAACTACTTTTTTATACTAAATTTTCTTCCAAAAACGTGAATTTTAACACGAATTCATGTTTTTACACCCTTTTAATACCTAAATATCGCTTTTTATTCAATAAAATGTAGTATTATCTTATAAAAAACTATTCTTAAACATTTAATCGGTTTAAAAGTATTTTGTTTCGGAAATTGGACCCCATGTGACCCCCCACTACATTTTAAAATCTTCCACCCACCCGTCAACCCCCCCCTGGAAAGGTAGGGGAGATTCGCACAGGCCCCCTCCCCTCCCCTAGATTTTGAAATTTCTTTTTTTGGTATTTACCAGGAGGTAAACGCCCCCGCTACCTTTTTAACAAAATTCATCTATACTTACAATAAAGCAGATAGAAACTACGCCAGTAATGAACAATGTGTAACATGACTACGAAAGAATTTTTACAAACACGCGCTTCTGAAAATCACAAGGTTTATCTTGATATTTTTTATCCTTTTATAGGGGACAAAAGCAGCCAGGGACAGCCATCCTGGGTATTTTGTGTTTGTTTAACCTCAACCTCCCTCTAGCAATGGGTGGCGGGGTAGGTGTTGTAGTTCAAAAAATGTTACGGTCGCCAAGCGCGGCAGAAGATTTGAGGAAAGTCGATCCTGCTTTTTTTCTATAAAAGAATAAAAAAAACAAGAAAAACCTTGTTTTCGCGCGTGTAAAAAATTTTTCGTAGCGGTCAAAAATTTTCGTTGTAGTTCTATCTGCATTATGTATGCATAGATGAACACGGTCAAAAAGCTAGGGGGGTGTTTACCCCGGGTAAATGAAATTTCAAAATCTAGAGGGGGTCGAATCCCCCCTAGCTTTCCAGGGGGGGTCGACCCGGGGTGGAAAATTTTGAAACCTAGAGGGGGGTCAGATGGGGTCCAATTTCCGAAACAAAATACTTTTAAACCATTAAATGTTTAATAATAGTTTTTTATAAGATAATACTACATTTTATTAAATAAAAAGCGATATTTAGGTATAAAAAGGGTGTAAAAACATGAATTTGTGTTAAAAATTCACGTTTTTGGAAGGAAATTTAGTATAAAAAAAGTACTTAAAATTTTCTCGAGAGGGAAGGGGGGTCAGATTTCAAAATCTAGAGGGGGGTCAGGGGTAAAAAATTCAAAATTTTGAGGGAGGGGGGCCCCCTGGATTTTTTCCTAGGGGGGTCCCCCAAAAATTTCGAGGCTAGGGGGTGGACGTGGACCCCACCCTACCCCCCCCCCCTTTGTTCATCTATGTATGTATATGTGTATGCTTAAGGGTACCTACGTTCGGATTCAATTCCGCTTAGATTTTAAACTTTAAATTTACTGTTCAAGAATTGCAAAAATAATTTGCTTATGCAGAGCTTGTGTGCAAACCTCAGTGAGTATTCGTTATTTATTCTGGGCAATTTATTTGACACAACCGCAAGGGTCATCATGTTTCAACAAATAAATGCATGTACCTAAAAGATTGGCACTTTCAAAAGTAAGCGATAGTAGTGTTTATGTGTTTGTTGTGTGTATATGTGTGTTTGTTGTGTGTATATGTGTGTTTGTTGTGTGTATATGTGTGTTTGTTGTGTGTATATGTGTTTGTTGTGTGTATATGTGTGTTTGTGCGTGTGTATTTGTGTGGCGTGCCGCGTGCGTATTAAGTATGCGCGTATGTTTGTAGTTAATTTTGGACATTCATAATCTTTTTTTTTCTTTAAAAAATTTATTGATAAATCATCAAGATTCAATGTATTTAAATGTATTCAAATGTATTTAAACATTTTAATTGGACGGAGAACTTTAATAAATTTGCATACTGGTCAAGTAAAATAAAACATGCAGAAATAATTGATTTACTTAACAACAGTTTTCCAAATTTAAATTGCGTTTTTACTATTGTACTGCTAGTTTTTTAAGCTTCGAACTAATCGCTATCACTATCAGCCAACATACACTTATCTTACAAGCAATATTTTATTTCTTTAGAAACTTTCCGGATTACAAAGCCTATACGGTTCCCATATACTTTCAGTCGGACTGGATGAACGAATACTGGGACCACAAGCAGGACCCAATTCAATTGGACTACCGTTTTGTGTACATCGGAAAGGCGGGAACGTGGTAAGTTTGACAAACAACACAACCCCAATCTTTAAAACGCTTGCTACGTTAACACTGCATGTAGTGAACACGCTGGCGGTAAAGGTTGCCAACATCGTTAATAATGTTGGACGAAGGGTCTCAACCATGGGGGTGAAATTTTTTCATCCCTCCTGGCTTGTCCTAGCGCCTGCCCTTAGCATCATCTGTATAGGGAAGATAAGTTTTAGATTATCAGACCTGTAAACTGACCCCCCCCGGGGTTTTATTGAGGGGGGCACGGGGGGCAACTTTTTTGAAACGGGGGGGGGGGTAAGCAGGGGGGAAAGAAAAAAAAGGGGGAAAAGAGAAAAATAAAGGGAAAAGGGAAAAACGGGACAAAAAAAGCGAAAATAAGGTAAAAATAGGTCTAAAATGGCTTAAAATACATTGAAATAGGCTAAAAACTGCAAAAAATTTGCGATGATGGCGTCATCATAGGTCAAAAGTGGCGTCATAATTTTAGGGTACTTTTTTCATTTTTTGGCGGGGGGGGGGGGCATTTCCAGACCGTGCACAGGTCTGGGTTATTCAACAACAACAATAGATCTTTTTATGTATCCAGCCGTAAGTAGTTCATTTCATAATTTTGAAAGAAAAAAATAACAACCAGTGGCCAAAATTAAAGCTGGCCGAATTTAAGTGAATTGCCCTAATAAATTTAAGATCGTAATTATTCATCTGATCTATTGATCGGTTTATTGATTTAGGACACGTAATACTACTTATTGATTTCATTGTTTTACTTATATTTTTTGTATTATTAATTTTGTATTGTGGTTAGGGCCCGACCGGATCCATGATTTTGGATCCGGCTGGACCTGAACGGATCCAAAAGTAGATCCAGCCGGACCGGATCTGCACAAAATATTTCAAATAAGGCCTGACCAAATATCCGGTCCAAAATCACGGATGCGGTCGGGCCCTAATTTCAAACTTAAAACTATTGTCTAATAATTAAATAAAATAATAAAAAGGAATTGTATTGGCTTAATACATAGCAAATAGCCTCAACAAAGCAAAGGGAAATGGTATAAGCTTAAGTTTTTTAAATGGTACCGATAAAATAAATATATTAAAATAATGAAAAAATTATAAACAAAACTAATGTTACAACATAATTATGTTAGGTATATAAAACAACTCTGTCATTTTTTTCCATAATAAAACAAACATACTGTGGAGCTAATTGGTTCCTCTTGGGAGGGTGACGACCAACATGACAAAGTTTAACTTTTGGATTTTATTTTTTATAGCGCTTAAAAACCAAAATATTACTAGTGACTAAGCTATAGAAAATTGAAAAAAAAAAAAAAAATATTTTATATTAAATAAAAAAAAAAAAAAAAAAAAAAAAAAAAAAATATATATATATATATATTTATTTATATTTATATATATATAATTTATATATTAAATAAATTTCTAAAAAAGTTACTAAACCAACTGTCACGATCCCCTGACAGTATACTAATACTAGCCTTATTTTTAAAACCTTTAACAATGTTCTAGCTGAGCCTTTAACTATAATTTTTCACAATAAAACCAAAATGCGTAAAATAGAGTAGTTGAACAATAATTTTAAACAGTTATTTGAACAAAAAAATGATAAAAACAATTTATTATTTAAACTCTAGTAAAAGGCAACAAGAAAGAAATTTGCATATACTTAAGTATATAAATACAAAAATCTAATTTTTGGGTAATATAAATTTTAAAAAATATACACAATACAAAACAAATAAATACATAAAAAGCTTAGGAATTAAATTAAATATAATTAACAAAATCACAGACACAACCAAAAAACAAAAAGATCTATTATGGTTATGGGTCAAAACATCTATCCATCCATCGCGGGATAATAGCAAAATCAAGATTTTGTTGGAAGTGTCAAAATAAGATGAAATAAAATTAATTTTTTATGTTTATGTAAAAAACTCAGATCCGGACCGGATCCACCGGACCGGATATTCGGTCGGGCCCTAATTGTGGTATTTAATTTAATAATAAAATAATGATAATAATTGATCCGATTTATTGATTTAGGACGCCTTTTCACGCGGACGTGCTTCGCTCCTTTAGCTGGTCCACAAATGTGTCAGGTCGGAAGCTGTGGTACCTGGTCCCACCGGGAACGGAGGAAAAACTGAAAATCGGGGAAAAACTTCCAACCGACATTCGACCGTTCAGGTTAGTCGGGTTTTAGTGCTCTTTGTGGACAACCGGGTTTTTATTCAAACAGGGTCAGTCATATGCGGACAACCTCTCGAAAATTGGGGGGTATACCTGACACCCGAAATTTAGGGGGAGGGCTTTTCCTAAAGTTTTTGGGGGGTAACCTCAAATACCCCATTCTTAGCGTTTTTAGAACTGGAACCCCCCAAATTCGGGGGAGGGAGCATAGGTGGGCAGGGGGGGGTTGGGGAGTTATACCCCCCAAAATTTCGAATTTTGCTGACACCCCCCTAAATTTGGGGTACCCAGGGACACCCTCCAAATTCGCCTCCTGTGCGCTGTTTCATAAATGTTACTAACATTTGATTCTTTGTAAATATTTACAAAGAAATGAAATCCTATGATAAAGCATAGGGATTTTTGCAATTAATATTTATGCAAATTTTTGGTTTTTTATAAGTTTTTCCAAAAGTCTATTGCATTTTCATTTCTTTGTAGCTTTCTACAAAAAAGAAATGGACTTCAACAAAAAAACAGCATGTTGGGAACTTTTATGAAACAGCGCCCTGGAGAAAAATTTTTAAGCGTTATAAAAAGACTAAAAAATTTTCCGCGCTTCGCGTGGAGTGTTTATTACCTTGTTTATGTCATATTATTGATTTATATTGAGTCATATTCTTGATTTTTTCCTATTATTTAATAAAAATAAGTCAACAAAACAAAGAAAATTTTTTTACAAACAATTTGATACCTTAAAATTTCCGATTTCCAAAACATTACGACTGAAAAATGAGTACATTGAATTAAAGCTGAGCAATGCAAAGTACCAGAAAATGTTTTTACAATTACTTCTAACTTTTAAATTTTTAATAGCACTATATAACAATCTAAAGGGGGGTCCAGCGTGGTCGTATCAAGATTAAAAAACAAAGTAACACAAATTTTTTTCGGAAGTGGACACCAATTAAAACATTA
>JASAMX010006167.1:0-33921 GCA_030248175.1 Microlaimidae sp. YZB2_3
GTCATTCAGTTACGTATTGCTCCTAATAACTTTCATAATTGTTTTTTTTTATAGGATAATACTACATTTTATTGAATAAAAATCGATGTTTTGGTGTAAAAAGGGTGTAAAAACATGAATATGTGTTAAAAATCCTAATTATGTGGGAGATTGGGATTTCTACACAAACAAACAAACTAATTTGGTTCAGTTCCGAAAACTTCAACGAATACTGTCATTTTAAAAATATTTTTATTTTTTTAGGTACAGTTTTTTGTTTGTTGTTATTCTGGTATACCCAGTTAGTCACGTTTTATTTTTAGAAGAAGCGAACTACGTGTAAAAAAACATTTCACATCTTTACATTTTATAATTCCGCTTTTATAAAAAAGTTGTAAAAAACGCCATGCACAAATAAATCTCATTTTTGATATTTGAGTTTTTTAAAATGACAGTTTTCATATAATGCTTATCAGAATTCAATTCAACCCAATTTTAAATATTTTTTGTATTCTAGCCCGATTTCAAATTTCAGAAGGGGGTCAGATTTCAAATTTCAGCTCAGAGAGGGGTCAGGGGTAAAAAATTCGGAAATTTGGGGGTAGGGGGCCCCTAGATTTTCGTCTAGGGGGGGATCCCAAAATTTCGAGGCTTGGGGGTGGAACCCACCCTGCCCCCCCCCCTTTCCCACCTATGGTGTCATCATCAAGGTAGGCGAGACGAAACCAGACGGTCCTGACCCAGTCTGAACGAAGACTTGGTTGACTGCAGAAAACAACAGCAACATAATGATTATGATAAGTGTTGTGCGTCGGAAAGTATGAGATTTGTGAGGAGTATAATAAGATTCAACACCTTTAATTTCTGTTTGAACCCCCTCTCAACCTGGTCCTAGACTTTTTCTTGCCACCTTTGATATCATCATGCATTAAACAGCTTAAATTTTATGTGCACAGATTTTCCTATGTGTGTCAGTCAAATCAAAAACTACAAAAGTACCGTATTTTATAAATTAAATTTATTATTCTATTTTAGAATATTTCCGAAGGGAAATCACTTGCATGCTGCGCTCGCAGTGCCAGTTTAGGTATAGTTTTTTAATTCATACATAAATTATTCTATTTTTTATTTAATTGAATAAATATTTTATCGACATCAGATCAATTAATGCAAAACATGTTGTTTTTTTCATTATAATTCAACGTATACCTATTGGCCAGCACTTTACTGTTATACTAAATAAAAACATAAAACAAACACTCAATTTTAAAATATCAAAAAATTTTGTTGAATAATAATCATCATCAGCATAACCTTGATTTTTGGTTGATAATGTCTTTCTGGTATGATTTAAACATGCTGTAAAATGTTAAAAGCTATTTCAGAGTTCTTAACAAAAACGTTGTGTCTCTTAAATTTTTGTATTCTATATATTTTTGCTGGTAAAACTAATAAATAAATGTTTAACTTTTTTTTGAATAAATTTTTTTAGGTCGAACCTCTGCTGCTTGGTTTTCTACAGAAAAAGTTTGCGCCATAAATAAAAGGATTTATTTCCATTCGCAGGGAAAATTTCAAACTGCAAAACAATTAGCTAAAACGTTTCATACAACTTCTCAATGTAAGTCAATTTTTGTTATATTATTATCCCCCATCCCCCCAAAAAATATTCAGGGGTTTGTCCACCATATATAGAGTGGTTCTGAATAAGGGTTTTTTAGTGTAGGAAGAGGGTACAATGACAACTGGCGCCAATCATATGTAGGGGTAAAATTGAGAAACAGCGAGCGACTTGTACATTTTACGGTTTCAAATATTTCAAATATTTATTGGTTAAAAATCTCGACCCCTTCCCTTCAAAAATTTCTTAAATATTTCTTAATATTACAGAAGCAAAAGCATTTTTTTGAGGATTTTTAGTTTTTTGCCGCTTCGTGGATACGGCGCTGTTGGCGCGCTTGGTTCCCATATTTTTAATGTTTTAATTCAGATAATACTTCTATTTAAAAAGTTTGAAATGGACTTTTTAAAATTAATTTTTAAATTTTGAATAGTTTCACAATAAAAAACAATGTATGTTTAAAATTTGTAGCGAAACACGAATTTCAACTATTTTTTGCTAATTTAAAGTCATGTTCACGAAAATACTATTTTAGTGATGATTTTTAACTATTGTGATGTTTAATCAAAAAACCACTATCTGTCTAGCACAAACTAATATATTAAAACTCTTAAAGCATTATCATATATTGAAACATATTATCTTGTAGCAATTTTAATTAAGTATAGGCATAGGTGAGAAAGGGGGGGCAGGGTGGGGTCCACCCCCCTAGCCTCGAAATTTTGGGACCCCCCCTAGACGAAAATCTAGGGGCCCCCCTCCCCCCAAATTTCCGAATTTTTTACCCCTGACCCCCCTCTAGATTTTGAAATCTGACCCCCCCCTCCCCCCTCGGGAAAATTTTATGCACCTTTTTTACACTAAATTTTCTTCCAAAAACGTGAATTTTCATCACATATGATATTCATGCTTTTACACCCTTTTTATACATGAATATGGCTTTTTATTCAATAAAATGTAGTATTATCCTATAAAAAGAACAATTATTAAAGTTATTATGGTTTAAAACTGTTTTGCTTTGGACATCGGACCCCACCTGACCCCCCTCTAGATTTCAAAATTTTGCACCCCGGGTCGACCCCCCCTAAAAAGCTAGGGGGGTCCGGACCCCCCTGGGACCCCCCTCCTAGAATTCAAAATTCGATTTACCCCGGGTAACCACCCCCCTAGCTTCCCCGACCGTGCTCACCTATGAGTATAGGTTTAAACTAAAGAAACTAAGGAAATTACGATTTTTTCAATTTTTTTTTTGTACCCTCTCTCGTACAATAAAAGACGCTTATTTAGAACTTGTCTAAACGAAAGCTAATCTGAATGAGATGGGGTAAACCAGCGTGAGGAGGCAGGTTTTAAAATCCGAGAATTGCATTTCACCTATTAAGGTTTTTTTCGATAGCAAGCATTTTACCCATTTTGTTTTTTTTTAATTTTGCAGTAAAAATTAGTAAAAATCGTTAATTATATCAAAAAGTTCTTTTTGTATTATTTTTTAGCTTTTTATTACTAAAAATAGCCATTTTGACCTCAAAAATATACTCTGGAAGTAGTTAAAACTTAGTTTAAAGACATTTTTTTTGTTTAATTTTCAAAAAATGATGGAAGGGATTAAACTTTTCTTCCCCCACTTTTAAGTGAAGGGGGAGGTAAAATTATCCTTCTGGAAATTTGGGGGGACGTCGGACCAAAAACGTAGGTAGGTATTGTAAAAAAAGTTCTAGTAGGAATTTTATTGGCTTAATTCACAATTCACCGTTAATTTGTAAGTATTAATTTATAGTTTCTATGTAGAATATCATATTTTTTTAGTGTACGAATCTGTGGTTGTAGAAGGACCAGCTTTCGCCGAATCAATAACTGAAGGGGATATTAGATGGCTAAAACGTAAATTTAAATCATGTATTATTAGGCGATTCCTTAAACTAATAAATAATAAAAAATATTCTTTATATATTATTTTAAATTTATTAACTATCAAAACTAATTAATTATCTGCTGTCTTTTAATATTTTTTTATTATTTATTTATCTGTTAATTTAAAGAAACAAAATAAAATCAATATGTTTACAATAGAAAAATTTAGATGAAAATTTTAAAATAAGAATCTAAAGTTAACAAAAGCAATAAGGCCATTTGTTAAACAAAGGAAACTTATCTTTATATTTTACTTTCCAGGTGTGTTTTATAAAGTGACGAGTCAAAAGAGCCATGGGACATTAGAGCTAAGTACTAAAAAGCCAAAAAAAGATCTAAGAGCCACGCTGTGGATTTACGCATGTAAACGTGTTTTTATGGACAGTTCTTTTTTGGCTTTTCTTAAGCATGTAAACGTGTTTTTTTTCCTTTTTGGCTCTTTGGTCATTCATTATGAGTCTCACTTTCAGGCTTTTGAGAAACCTTTTTGTGACTCTTTGGAACCCAGCTCTAAGGTCCTGCCATTCCTTTCTCCTAATCTTTTTGCTTTTCTTCATCGGTGCAAAGGTTTCATTTTTGTGGTTCTTTGGTCTCAGAAAGTGCGGCTCCTAGCAGGTCCCAAAATTTAGACTTTATTCCAGTACCCAGACCTGTGCAAAGCCCATCGGGGGTTTTATCGGGGGAGAGGGGGTTATCATAGATGAATACCGTCACCGAAGCTAGGGGGATGTGTTTACCCCGGGTAAATGACATTTCAAAATCTAGGAGGGGAGTCCTAGGGGGAGGCCGAACCCCCCCTCCCTCTAGCTTTCTAGAAGGGGGTCGACCCGGGGTGGAAGATTTTGAAACCTAGAGGGGGTCAGGTGGGATCTAATGTCCAAAGCAAAATACTTGTAAACCATTAAAGGTTTAATAATAGTTTTTTATAAGGTAATACTACATTTTATTGAATAAAAAGCGATATTCTGGTATAAAAAGGGTGTAAAAACATGAATTTGTATTAAAAATTCACATTATTGGAAGAAAATTTAGTATAAAAAAAGTACTTAAAATTTTCTTGAAAGGGGAGGGGGGTGTCTGATTCAAAATCAAGAGGGGGTTCGGGGGTAAAAAATTTGAAAATTTGGGGGGAGGAGAGGGCCCTGGCTTTTTTCTAGGGGGGCTAGGAGGAGAACCATACATGGGCACGGGGGGGTTAACCCCCCCAAATTCTCAGAAGGGGGGTTTAACCCCCCACTCAGAAGTGGGGGGGGGGGAAAGTTAACCCCCCCAATTTCGGTCCAAAAAGGTCCAAAATGGCGTCATAATTTTAGGGTACTTCTTCATTTTTTGGCGGGGGAGGGGCAATAAAACAGGGGGGGCAAATCCTCCAATAAAGCGGGAGGGCATTTCATTACCGTGCACAGGTCTGAGTAGCCATAATGGTCCATGGCTCTTCTTTCTCCAAATCTTTTATAATCAATTTTCAAATTTATTTTAATTTGAAATCGACATAAAACCTCTTTTTAATTATTCAGACAGAATTTTTAAAAGATATCTTGAGTTTTGATCAAAGTTTTGCATTTTAATACAAATAAGTGTTAAATTAAAAAAACACTTATAAGAAAAATAAAATAGTAATATCAACTAGACAATTTTATAACGAAAGTAAATTTGATCAAGTACTAAGCCAAGCGAAATGTAGAAAATATATAAAGCAATTACGTAAAATAAGCCATGGCATGGGGAACTTCAAGCGCAAGGAAAAGACCGGGGGTCTCGTTTAGCTAGGAAGTTGGTTATAGAAATTTAAGTAGAAAGATACACTGAATACTTCAAAATTAGAGCAGTGCGGCGTCGGCAATTATTTAAGTGTCAAAACTTTAAGAAGTTTGAGAGTATATATAAACCCCCAGTCTCCCTCCAACCTTCCGCTTCCTTACCACGCATGACTGGCAGCCATTGAGTACACTCGTTTTTAGTTTCTAGCCAACAAACTTTTTCCTAATATCTTAGGGCTATCAGTATCAGTACCTACTTACAAAATCATAGGTGGAGTGTTGTATATATACCCGGCCCCCCGAATTCGGGGAAGAGCGTCCCAAAAATTTTTGGAGTATACTCTAAATACCCCATTTTCAGCGTTTTAAGTACTAGACTAGACTAGGACCCATAGGTTGGCAGATGGAGGAGGGAATTAAACCTCCCGCCCCCCCCCCAAAAAAATCCCGATGATAGCCGACACCCCCTCTCTCTCTTTAAAATTTGGGGGTACTCCGGACACCCCCCTCCTGAATTTGGGGGTCCTAGTACTGAAAACGCTAAAAATAGGGTATTTAGGGTATACATCTAAAAAAAATTTCGGAGACCCCCCCATAAATTTCGGGGGTCGGACAACCCCCTCGGTCGCCCCTCCCCCAAATCCGGGAGGCTGCCCACCTATGCTAGGACCCGCTCAAATGCTAGAAGAGTGCACGGTTCGGGGTACCCCGAATTGTGGGAGAGTATAACCCCTCAACTCCCCTTCTTCCCACCTATGCATGGTAAAAATGTGGTTTAGAAAGTATCTTCCAAAACTCCGAAATTTAAGCAGCAAAATTCCCCAAATACTTTAACATTTTTAGCGAAGTGGTGTTTTCAGTTATTTTGGTGTTATCATCATTTTTAAAATTGAAACCGGGCCTTTTCCTAGATTTTACATCTTGTTCGTTCTATGTTGAAGGAATCTTCGAAAAACCTTTTACAAAGAGAAACCGTGAAAAATTTTGGCTATTATACTATACCTGCTTCAAAAACAATTTTAGTGTTTTACCTAAAATAGTAATAGTCTAACCCAGTTTTACTGGTGTGTCTCCTTTAGAAAATTTTTTAGGGTCTCAAATATTTTTAAAAAAATTATAGGACTAAAATACTGGATTTTGTTGACGAAAATGTGTTATAGTTTAAAAATATCTACCAGGAATTAATTGTTTTAGAAGTAGGAGATTTTGTAAATGCAGATGAAATTGTTGCAGAAATTGAAACAGACAAAGTAAGTAATCTCGTAATTCCGTTATCTTATTTTAACAGCAAAATCAAGGGTTCACATGGATTGCAGACCTGTGCACTGCCCCCCGGGGGTTAAAACGGGGGGGGGCAATTCCAAAATGGGGGGGGCAACTTTTTTGAAACGGGGGGAGGGGCAATAAAACGGGAGGGCAAGCAGGGGGGAAAGAAAAAGAAGGGAAAAAAGGGACAAAAAAGCGAAAATAAGGTAAAAATAGGTCTAAAATGGCTTAAAATACTCTGAAATAAGCTAAAAACTGCAAAAAATTCGCTATGATGGCATCATCATAGGTCAAAAATTGCGTCATAATTTTAGGGTACTTTTTCATTTTTTGGCGGGAGGGGGGGGCAAATCCTCCAATAAAACGGGGGGAAGCATTTCCGGACCGTGCACAGGTCTGGGATTAGTTCAAAAAAATCTGTAAATTTAAACTAAAAACTATTATTCTTCTTAGAACAATCTTTGCTTTATTTCTACTGTTTACCCGGACCTGTAGTTTGGGTGGAGGAAGAGAGGGGGCGAAATTTTGGCTCTAGCCTCTAGGGTAGGGAGGGGGCATACATGGGCACGGGGGGATTTAACCCCGCCAAATTCTGAGATGGGGGTTCAACCATACATGGGCAAGTTGGTCCGGAGTGGGGGTGGGGTTAACGTTAAACCCCAAATTAGGGGGTTGTCAAAATTCGAGAAACGCAAAATACCCATATCGTTATTTTTTTCTGGAGTGCATTTAACCATATCGTTTTTCGATTTTAAAAAAGAAAAAAATAGGTAAAAAAACGCTAATTTTAGGTCAAAAAGCCCTTTTTATTGTATTTTTGAACTTTTTATTGTTTAAAACATTCATTTTGACCTTAAAACTTAAGTTTAGAGCATAGGTGGGCAGCCTCTCGGATTTTGGGGGGGGGGTCAAATTTTAGGGGGGGTGTCCAGCAAGACCCAAATTTTGAGGGGGGTGTACCCAATATTTCCGCGCTGCCTTAAAATGAGCTTAAAACGCGTAAAAAAATGTAAAACAAGCTTATAAATGCTTTAAAACTGTGTAAGATTAAAATAAGACCTTATTGCAACTTATAAATTTTATTTTTTAAATTCTCTTAATAATAATGTGCAATGGCGCAGTCAGGATTTCATTTCAGGGGAGGGGGAAAAAGTGTTGTCAAAGCGGCGCGAAGCGCCGCCACCTGCGCCGCATAGCGGCGCCAGCCGACGCGAAGCGTCGGCCGGGGGCTCTGGGGGGTGTCCCCCAGCCGCCGGAGGCGAAAATTTTTTTAAAATATATACTAAAAACGGCTTAAAAAATCGTCTCCTGGTGATCGCGTGAACATACATTTTACTTTTGTTTTTTTTACCTAATTTCTACATAATTTTCTGTGATCTTAAAAATTCAGTCAGGGGGGTTCGGGGGGAACAATGCCCCCCGGAGGAGAAAATTTATAATTTGAGGCGCTAAAATACACTAGAAATTTTAATTCCAAATGATATTAATTACAAAATTTAAGGTTTTTTATAGCTATACTATACATTTATAACATGTGTTTAAAACGTTAAAAAAAGGATAATAGTGTTTATAGTAGTTTTATTAAACATGTATGCCTTAACTACTGAATGGGATAATCGATTTGCAATTGAAAAACTAAGATAAATTGCCAATTTAAACTGCCCGCGTAGTGGGGAAATTTAAACTGCCCGCGTAGCGGGGGAATTTAAAGGTAATAAAAGGTAATGAACGGGGAAATAAGGTAATAAACACTCCGCGCGAAGCGCGGAAAAATTTTTTAGTCCTTTTATAACACTTAAAAATTTTTCTTTGGGAGGCGAATTTGGGGGGGGGGGGGGTGTCCCCGACTACCCCAAATTTAAGGGGGGGTGTCAGCAAAATCCGAAATTTTGGGGGGTATAACCCCCCCCCCACCCCCCCCTGCCCACCTATGGTTTAGAGGCAGTTAGAAGTCATTTTAAAGATTTTTTACCCCAAAATTGGGAAGGGGGTTAATCTTTTCTCCCCCCCCACTTCTGAGTGGGGGGAGTTAAACATAAACCCACTTTTTTTAATTTGGGGGGAGTTAACCTAACCTCCCCCCAAGCCAAACCATCTTTCCCCCGCCCACACCGCGTGCCCATGTATGGGTTCAACCCCCTCCACTTAGAAGTGGGAGGGGGTAGAAAAGGTTAACCCCCGCAAATTTTGAAAAGACGAAAAAAAAGTTTTTAAAATGACTTCTAACTGCATCCAAATTTAATTTTTAAGGTAAAAATGAATGTTTTAGGCAATAAAACGTGAAAAAATGTAATAAAAAAGGTTGTTTGACCTAAAATTAGTTATTTTTATCTATTTTGTTTACCTATTTTTATGTTTTTTTAATGTTTACCTATTTTTTTCCGTAAAATCAAAAAACGGTATTGATAAAATGCACTCCAAAAAAAACGATATGGGTAAACGAAATGCGTTTCTTGGATTTTATTTAAACCCCCCTTGATTCCGAGTTAACCCCCCCTCCCATCCCCCAACTCCGGACCAACTTGCCCATGTATGAGAGGGGGTGGACCCTTCTGTTCCCTTCAAAAATATCTATTGTTTTGAATATTAATGACGTTAGTTCTCTTGTTTAATTTGATTTTTAAAGCGACAACCTATAAACACATAGTATTGTTTAAGACGAGCGTGGAAGTGCCTTGCCCTCACTCGGGGACGTTGGAGGAGTTCTTGGTCCAGGATGGGGACAAAGTCACAGCCAAACAAAAACTCTTTAAAATCACCCTGGGTGGAGCTCCAGCCGCCGGCACCACCCCAGCAGGTAAAAAATCTGTATTGTAATTACTACCGTTGTCGTGATGTTTCATAAAATACGATGCCTTTTATAAACAGGTGTTAATGCTAATTCTACAAGTGGACATTCACCACGGGGGGTCCTTAATCTGTTTCGTATTCGTTTCGTTTCGCGTAATTTTTTAAATGTTCGCTCTATTTCAACGCCTCACACGTATACAAGTTGTGGCGACCTTCACTACTTATACTCCATAATATTAATATTTTTCAGCAATATCCTCCTACTAGTACTGTAGAATTAAAAATTATTGTTGGGTTCATATTTCTGTGCGCCATATTGTGGCGCGCATATGTCCCTAAAATAATTATTTTAAAAGGTCGTATTTTATTCCAAAATCTTTGCAACTAAAATGATCGTACATAAAAAAACGCCCCTTCCCCATTTTTGGCCACGTTGGTTTGATTTTGGCTGTAAATATTATGGTTGTTGGGCTCTTGTATCCTGTTAGAATGTGATTTGGGTTTGCGGAGTGTAGCGCGCCTTTTAATGAGCTAGATTGTCTCCGGATTTGATTTTGGTTAAAAACTTTTGTAGTAGCCGGCTGGAATGTTTTCCGCAGATGTATTGTTTAGAATAAAGCTGAAGCTGCTAGGAGAATTTATTTGTTGCATTGGATACTATTTAGGTTGACAGTTTAGTTTTATCGTGAGTGTGGATATTGATTTAAGTTTTATTTGGGAAGGTTAACGGTGCATGTCCCAGATACAACTAACTTTAACAGTATTTTAGACAGCCATTCAAGCTGCCGGTTTGACGGCAGTCTTAGTTTGTGTGACAATCCTTGGGGGCTGAAAATTAGTTAAAGCTATTGGCCTTCCCCATTTTTGATTTCGGACAGTATTGCTGTCATAGGTGTTTTTGGTCGGGTCCGCTAGGGGGGGGTCCACCCCCGGGTGGAAGGCCAAAATTTTTTAGGGGGGGTCCTAGGGGGTCCGGACCCCCCGGGCTTTTCAGGGGGGGTCGACCCCGGGTGCGAGATTCCAACTTTCGGGGGGGGTCAGGGGGGTCCAATTTTTTAGCAAAATTTTTTAAACTCAATAATTTAAGTGTTTTTGGGTCTAATATTGAATTTTATATACTAAAACAGCCTATTTAGGCCTAAAAATGTGTTTAAACACTGTTTTTAACTAAAAAAATGTTTTTGAGAGTAAATAAACAATTATACTTCCAAATTGGTCGGCAGGGGGAGAGGGGTGAGCCTCGCTAGGGGGGGGTCAGGCCGGATCGCTCTCGAGCTTTGGGGAAAGGGGGGCCCCTGGATTTTTTCTAGGGGGGGGGGTCCAAAATTTTGGCTCTAGGGGGGGGGGTGCACCCCTCGGTCCCCCCCCCCAAAAAAACACCTATGATTGCTGTGTTGAAGCTACCTACTTCGTTGCGTTGACACTCTTTATTAGCTCCAAGCTTTATCTTTAAAACTCGTAAAATGTTTTTTTTAATTTTTTTTAGCAGCAGCGCCGCCAAAAGCAGCAAAACAGGAGCCGGAACCCGCTGCTGCAAAGAAAGAAGCTCCTCCTCCACCACCTCCACCCGCTGCAAAACCTGGTAAGCTAAACACGAATCATGAATAGCCAATCTGTCTATTCAATAGTAAAAATATCATGTCTACGGTTTCTATTTCCTTTTTTGAGATTATTCCAGTTAATAAATTTGCATAGTAATAGAAAAAATAGTTGAAAAAAAGAGAAGCAAAAAAACAAAACAAGTTTAAAAAAGAACCCGAAGACTAATAAAACGTAAGTAAATTTTTAAATCTTATGTATATATATATATATATATATATATATATATATATATATATATATATATATATATATATATATATATATATATATATATATATATATATATATATATAGTAGAATTAAACTATGCATAGACTATGCTTAGTATAATATTAATTCCGTTATCTGATCATTAATTAATTTATATATATATATACATGTCCGACTGTACACTAATTTTTTGTCCGACAACAATGTTTGACTGTACACTAATTTTGACCAAAATTTGCACATACGCATAAATATATATAAAATTTTATTTCATTTTATTTTAGGTTTTATTTCTGATTTTAGTTTAGTTTTGTTAGTTTATTATTTTGTTTCATATTTTTTGAAAGCAAATCTTATATTACTATTTCTGACCTCATGCCAATCCCTAAAATGAGCCCCTGTGAGGGGTCGGGCCATTGACCAAAACCCTATCCCAGCAACAGTGCTGATACAGAATTTTAGCCGGTCATATGGAATATTCATGGCCCGTCTCTGCCCTAAACAAAAATATATAAAGTTACATACTTAAAAAAAACTATCCAAGCATTCATATTATGTTACTTTTACACAAACGACAAACCTCTAGAGTCTTTTCTCATTTTTTGCGGTTTAATTTAACATTTTCAAGAACAAGATGTTGTTTTAATTTCTTACACATTGCGACCAGTGATATTTACCTTGACCACCAAAAAAAATTAAGACTTCATTATGTTATTGTTTTTTTTGTGTTTTTGCTTAATAAATTAATTTTTTTATTGTCTTCATTACGTTTGAACAATCATTTTTGTTTCAATTTAGCAGCAATTCCCAGCTCCCCGCCACCGGTCCCGCCGTTGCCTAAAGCTCCGATCAGCAGTCACAAACCGGAACCCGTGTCAACTCCGCCCCCTCCTAGGGCAGCACCACCGCCCAAGGCATCATCCAGCGCCGCTGGAGACAAAGCCATTACGGGACACCGCACGGAGACCAGAGTAAGTGTCGATATATTAAATTTGAGTTAAACATGGAAATAAACGAACATGTTTTTGAAATCGTACCGGTACCTCTTGGAATTGTAATGAAACCTCCTTCTTCCAAACGAATCATTCTGGGGCAAAGGAGTTATACCCATAGGTGGACAGCCGCCCGTATGTGAGGGGGGAGTATGGGTTCAGGGTTTCCAGCTAGTCAGGGAGAGGATAGGGAGAGCTCTGACAAGTTAAAGAGAATTTTACGTTTTGGAAACATTAAATGTATAATATATTTTATAAGTTTGAAAAATTTTTTTCAAAATTTCGCGCCTACGGCGCGCGTGAAGTAATTATATAAGCGTTTTTAATGAAATGATTATTTTTATTTTGACAATAATTGAAATAGGTAACTTATTATTATATTGCTTAAGCAGACTTATAACTCGATCACTTAAATCTCTTCGGTTTCAAAATATGTGGAAGTGGAGGGTAAATAATGTAGAAAATTATTCCCTAATTTGTGTAAAAATCTAATTTTTATTTATTTCAGGTACATTGCCGCAGTTATATACTCTTTTAGTTTCGTTTCTGCTTCTTCAACAGTTCAATAATGGCTTCATTTTTTATAGCTTTTATTATTTTTTGCAGGCTTATTTGATAATGGCTGTTTTAAAATTTACTAATATATACGCAATATAACATCATGTGTTACTTATTTTCTTAAGGTATACTGCATTTTATTTTTGCATTTATATAATTTTTTATAAAAATACCCTTAAAAAAGTTTTAAGGTTTTTCTAAATTACCCGCTTTTTTTCCGCCTCATTTTCAATTTTTATTAAACCCCTTAAGAATGGTTTTTACACTTGTGGGGTTATCGGCCTTTCCATCTCCCCTTATGGTGAAGCGTGGCAGTTTGTATAGATTTTTTTTTACTTTTTAAATATTGAGTAAAAATTTAATAAAAATCTTATTGCATTCTAAAATCAGAAATTAATCAATATAAAAATTTTTCCCGCTACGCGGGAAGGTCAAATTTATATATATATAGTAAAATTAATATTATCAGTAATATTTTTTGTTATTATAACTTACACCATACTCATTCGCAAAATTTAAAGACACCAGAAAATAGATATTTGTGTTATATAAAATTTCATCGCCTAATAATTTTGAAGATCAGACATAATTGTGCAGAAATTAGGTAAAAAAAACTAAAGTAAAATGTATGTTCACGCAAACACCAGGGGACAATTTTTAAGCAGTTTTTAGTGCATATTTTAAAAAAATTTCGCCTCCAGCGGCTCGTTATTATAACTCAAAAAATGACTGTTAAGCCAAAATTCTAGAGTTTTAAAATCTGTCTGTTTTAAAGTCATCTTTTTCTCTTTTTAACAAAACTACTAAAAATATTTAACTACGTTTATGGTATAAAATTGTATTGGCTTTCGATTTAAAGATAATTTTTGCGATTTGAAAAGTAAAGCTCATTTTTCCTTCCCGATTTCCGGTTTTAATTTTAAAAATTTTTAGGTGCGTATGAACCGAATGCGGCTGAGAATCGCGGAACGTCTAAAAGATGCGCAAAACACTTATGCCATGCTTACTACCTTTAATGAAATTGATATGAGGTAAGGAAAGACTATAATTATTACATTTTGTTAGATAATAGGCAGGGTTTAATTGAATTTATAGAGTATTTGTGTATTTTTACTTAATTGTTTAAACTAAATTCAGAGTAGTATTGTATTTCTTTCTTCAAAAAAAAAAAAAAAACCATTTTCGTGGTACTAAGGGTTGATGGCAAATTATTTAGGTCGAACGAATAACCGATTTTACCAATCCATAAAAAATATTTATTATTGAAAAGTGTTGTTATTATTATTATTGAAAACCTGATTTTTTTTGTTAAAAGTAATGAATACTAATTACATACGAATTTGGATTTGTTATTACAGTTTTTTCTTCTTAATTAGATTTAATAAATGAATTGCAAAATACGGTTGGAATTCCTAGCAAAATAAATTTGTACCAGTTTGTATCAGTAGTTTATTTTACTTTTAAAATAATTTATTACGGTAATTTTAGTAACGTTGTTGAACTGCGAAAAAAGTATCAAGACGCTTTTGTGAAAAAACACGGTGTCAAACTTAGTTTTATGTCCCCGTTTGTGAAAGCCACTGCCTTCGCGCTTCAGGACCAACCTGTTGTTAATGCGGGTAAGTAATACAGTGCATAAACGTTTCAAAGTTTAATGTAAGACAAAATCCAGTCGTTTTAGTTGTATTTTTTTATTTTAACATTATAAAAATGTTTAAGTTTAATGTAATACTTAAATTTTTGCTACCAAGACTTACGTTTAACAAAGTGTCACCCAAATCCGTTTGCTATTAACCAAATATTGGATTTTAAGAGTATTTTTGTGCTTTAAATAATAAAAAAAAACAATCACACCCCACGGAAAATTGGCATTCAGGCGAAATTTTGCTGGAAAAGTGCCTCCGCTTTTTCTTGTGGGGGGGAGGTAGAAAATTGCGGCGCTAAACGGGAAGGAAAGTGACTGGCCTTACTGCACTTTTACCAGACTTGTTGTGCACTGCCTTTCTTCCCCCGGGGTTTTACTGTGAGGGGGAAAATTTCAAAAACGGGGGGCACGGCGGCACGGGGGCAACTTTTTGAAACGGGGAAGGCAAGCAGGGGAGAAAGAAAAAAAAGGAGGAAAAAAAAGAGGGAAAAGGGAAAACAGAGACAAAAAAGCGAAAATATGGTAAAAATAGGTCTAAGTGGCTTAAAATACATTGAAATAGGCTAAAAACTGCAAAAAATTCACAATGATGGCGTCATCATAGGTCAAAAATAATGTCATAAATTTAGGGTACTTTTTGATTTTTTTGGCGGGGAAAGGGCAAATCCTCAAATAAAGCGGGGGGGGGGGGGGGGGCATTTACAGACCGTGCACAGGTCTGATCCTCCGTCTCAAAAAATTGATGATTATAGTTAAAACTGTAGCTAGTAAATTTAGTGATCGACGAGCAGGAAATTATCTACCGCCATTTTGTGGATATTTCTGTCGCCGTGGCCACACCGAAAGGGCTGGTCGTCCCGGTGCTAAGGAACGTGGAGTCCCTGGATTACGCTGCTATCGAATCGGCCATTAACGAACTGGGAGTTAAAGTAATTTTCTTATTCAGCGCCTTTATTATCTCTGAATTGTTTAACATGTTTTTTATAAAATAGTCATTATTTTCCATATTAAATTACTTTGAAGTTTCGGTTCAATGTTTAAAATGAATAATAGAAACAAATTAAATCAATTAGTTTAGGCAAGAGACGGAAAGCTGGCTATTGAGGAGATGGAAGGAGGCACGTTCACGATTTCCAACGGAGGGGTATTCGGCTCCCTGTACGGCACCCCGATCATCAACCCCCCGCAGTCGGCGATTCTGGGAATGCACAACATCGTGGACAGACCCGTGGCAATCAATGGAAAAGTACGTGGATTCTAAATCTTCTCCTTTGTTTGGAGAATTTTTGGACGGGTATTACGTTATTATGATTTTGTTGCCGTCTGCAACCCAGAGTTTGTACTTTAAAATTTATTGGAGAATGAAATTAATATTTTTGCTCTTTTTTATTTCAAAATATAATGCTGGTTATTAGATGTTTATTATTATTGTAGTAGAGAATTAAAAGGTTACAAGTAATAGGTTAAAAGTAATAGGTTAAAAATATTGTTCGATCCAAATTTGCTCCAATAAAACTTTAGAACTAACGATCCCCCCCTCCCTCTCCAACTCAGATTTCAGAATATTTCTCTGCCTGCTCAAACCATACTTCAAATATGGGAGTAAATTGGTTTTCGGTCCCGACTGGTCTTAGTGTCTTTGCAAAAAATAGATCACCTAAGGGTACCGTGTAGCTTTCCCCCTATTCTATTCCCCCAAAAACCCAGGAGGGCTACCCTTCCCCTTCCACCCAGCCAAAAACGAAAGACCCATTTTTGACCACCCTCATTTCCCTCGCTATTACCCTCGGTAAGTCCATCCTCTTTCCCAACCACTGTTTTTGACCCTCTCCTCAACAAGCATACATAGAAACAAAATGTTTTAATTGTTTATCAATGTTAAGCAAAGTCTTTAAATCAAACTACAATTTATTATTATAAACTTTCTTAGTGTATTTAAAGTATTAAAACTTGAAAGTAATGCTGCAAACGTATTATCTTTATCCCTCCCTCTCACCATAAGTGAGAACGGTCGGGGAAGCTAGGAGGTGGTTACTCAGGGTAAATCGAATTTTGAATTCTAGGAGGGGGGTCCGGACCCCCCCCCCGCTAGCTTTTTATGGGGGGTCGACCCGGGGTGCGAAATTTTGAAATCTAGGGGCGGTCAGGTGGGGTCCGGTGTCCAAAGCAAAACAGTTTTTAACTATAATAACTTTAATAATTGTTCTTTTTATAGGATAACACTACATTTTATTGAATAAAAAGCGATATTCTGGTATAAAAAGGGTGTAAAAGCATGAATATGTGATGAAAATTTACGTTTTTGAAAGAAAATTTAATATAAAAAAAGTAGCTAAAATTTTTCCGAGGGGGGAGGGCGGAGGGTCAGATTTCAAATTCTAGAGGGGAGTCAGGGGTAAAAAATTCGGAAATTTGTGAGGAGGGTTGGGCCCCGTAGATTTTCGTCTAGGGGGTGTCCCAAAATTCCGAGGCTAGGGGGAAGGGCGTGGACCCCACCCTGTCCCTCCCTTTCCCACCTATGCCTCTCACAAAGACCCTTTTGACTCTCGTACTCTGCCGTGTTTTTTACATCCAAAAGTATGGCCCTCCCCCTGATTGTCAAAAATCCAAACACCCTACCGTAAAACCATACATGGGCAAGTTGGTCCGGAGTGGGCGGGGGGTTAAACCCCAAATTAGGGGGGGTTAAAATCCGAGAAACGCAAAATACCCATATCGTTTTTTTTCTGGAGTGCATTTTACCCATATCGTTTTTCGATTTTGAAGGAAAAATAGGTAAAAAACGCTAATTTTAGGTCAAAAAGCCCTTTTCATAGCATTTTTGAGCTTTTTTTTGCTTAAAACATTCATTTTGACTTCAAAACTTAAGTTTGGAGGCAGTTTGAAGTCATTTTAAAGACATTTTTTTCTTCATTTTTCCAAAATTGGGGGGGTTAACTTTTTCTTCCCCCCACTTCTGAGTGGGGGGGGGTTAAACCCCCCTTTTCAGAATTTGGGGGGTTAACCCTCCCCACCCCCCCCCCGTGCCCATGTATGGGGTTAACCCCTCCCCACCCCCCCCCCCCGTGCCCATGTATGCGTGAAACCGCCTCTCCCAGCCGTTAGATGCCGGTGATCTATGTTGCGGAATCTGCCTTGGGAGATAAGCTCAGGTAACGAACAAAAACTTATAGAAGCAATATTCAGTTGGTTATAAGTTATGACAAGCACAATACTTTAAAATGTCCAGGTATGAAGGGCCGGCTTATATCCGTTTTATTCCCAGCGTTTAGTGGAGTCTAAAATTAAAAACAAATAAAAGGCTAGATTTTTTAGAAATAAACATAGTTTTGAGGCTAACAGAGAGGTAAACTCCGCCATGGATTTGGCTTATGTCCTGTACCTAAATTCATAAAAAGGATAAAAATAATCCTGGAAGAGATAATCTAAAACAATCAAAAGATGCACCGCCATTTTATTGAGTTATTAAAGCTAAAATCCTTCAGGCTGGAATTAAGGGCGTAACCGCTCTCCGTCAAAAAGAAATTAAGAATAAACACGCGAGCCGAAAAAAATAAAAAAGGCAGTAACCAATTATTATTAAGTTGGGTCAGGTGTTTCTCTTGACGTGATATTTTCTCGGAGAACAAATGGTTACTTGACCACTCTTTATTTCACCCTGATAGAAATCCGTCTTTAGTTATAAAAATCTTTTGTATTGGCTTTTAGTAATAATGCTGTATTGCTTCAATAATAGGTGTGAGTTCCATAATTACACAAAGATAATAAATAAACTGCGATACCTTGCTATTATATTATTGAGTAATCGTAAACCTATATTACAAAACAATATGATCCGCACACTGACACATCCGCATTTTTCAGGTGGAAATCCGTCCTATGATGACGGTGGCATTGACGTACGACCATAGACTCATAGACGGGAGGGAAGCCGTTCTTTTTCTCCGAAAGATTAAGCAGGCGGTCGAAGATCCCCGTACCATCCTCCTAGACCTCTAAACCCACCACCACCCCGGTAAGGACGGACAGCAAGCGCCAAAACTCTTTTTTAGGCAAAAGAATAATATTTACGTTTTAGGCGAAACAATTTTTATAAAATTTCCCTCGTGCAAATTATTTTTTCATGCAAATCTTGAAAAGCTATAAACATTATAATGTTTTATTTTCACAATAAAAACAAACAACTAAAAAACAATGAAAACAAAAACAAAAAACGCCAATAAAATAAAACTTTAATTATAGACCTAGATAAATAGCGTAATAAAGCAAAAAAATAATAATGGAGAGTTTAAAATATTTAAAAATTATTTTAAAAAATACGTTTTGCTCTTAATTTTATACGTATTTTTTACCACTAATATAAATAATGTAAAGATTGGGGCTCGTCATTAACATTATAAAATTGGTACATTTTAAACGCTTGCGAAATTTTACTTCGAATAAGATCTCAGCTTTTTTCTAAAATCGTACTTAACCCGCAAAACAGGTATACCCAAACACGTCTTAACTGCCCGAGAAAACTTAAAACAAAATTTTATTATAACATTTTTATATTTTTTAAGCCCAAGGTTATTATTATTTTTTCTCTGTAGCAGTTTATCTGCAGCAAAAACGTAGTATACTATTGTTCTCACTGCTCATTTTCCTTTCCTGTTTTGTCAATCTTATTTAAGACTGTCTGTTATCTAATCTTCTTTTCATCAAATTTGAATTAAATTTTCTGTTGTATTGTCCTTACTGGTTAACTACGAAAGCTCAGGTCCACTCGGCGTAAACTTTGAAAATCAACGTTGACAAACTCGGACTCAGAATGCAGAAATTAAGTAGCAGTGGAACTTATTTATTTAACTCCATAAAATGATTCACAGATCGCATCATTTATAAGACTGATGTGCTTTTGATTACTGCGATACATTTCAATGGTTTTTTGGAAATAGTTTGCAGTGAATATTTTTATTCTGTGACCGGGATTGCCCTTTTGCCGAGGTGTACTATTGGAATTGGACTGTGAAAATTTTAAAGCGCTGGGTGTTTGTTAGCTCGGTTTTAATATAGATTAGCTGATATACTTATTGTTTATTGTCGCCCGCGTTTTTAATACTTTGTTTGTTGTGAATGGAAAAAATGAAGCAGGTGATTCGAGACAAGAAATCTTGGAGAAATATTTTCTGCGTGCACCTGCAGTAAATACTATTATTCGGTTTTGGTGGATCTATCGATATTCATAAATAATTTACACGGAACACGCTTATTTGAAAACCTTTCCTATATTTAAGTGTGGTCAGCGAATAAATTTTGTATCAAACGTAATTGTGAGTTTTATAAATCACTTAGCTTATAAATTTTTGTCAGAAATAAGTCCTGAGAGTTTTTAGTGCATAAATTAATTTTCTTGGTTCAAGACCAAAAAGAGCAAGTGCATCTTAAATGAGCAGACCTGTGCCTCGCCCCTCCCCGCGTGGTTTTATTGAGGGCGGGCGAGGGCGATTCCAAAACGGGGGGTCAACTTTTTTAAAACGAAGGGGGGCAATAAAATGTGGGGCAAGCAGGGGAGAAAGAAAAAAAAGAGGAAAAAAGAAGAATAAAGAAGGGAAAAGGGGAAAAAGGAACAAAAAAACCGAAAATAAGCTAAAAAATATGTCTAAAATGGCTTAAAATACATTGAAATAGGCTAAAAACTGCAAAAAATTCACGTTGATGGCGTCATCGTAGGTCAAAAATTGCGTCATAATTTTAGGGTATTCTTCATTTTTTGGCGGGGGGCGGCAAATTTTCCAATGAAGCGGGGGGCATTTCCAGACCGTGCACAGGTCTATATGAGCATTGTAAAAAATCGAAAATCAATCGTAATATCGCCGGAAAAGACTTTTTTTATTATATAAGCATAAATTGTGTTCAAATTTGGTATTTAACGTCTCTGGATCAACGTTATAATCGTTTTAAATTCAGCCTGCTTGATTCGGTATTAAAGGTATAGTTTGTTTGGGTAATAATTTGGTATAGAAATTTTATTTTATAACAGTGCTGCTCGTTTAAGGCTCAGAATACACTTTCCAAATTAAATGCGACACTAAAATGTAAAATTAATTATATAAATTGCGTTTAAATTAGAAAACTCATATCCTTAAAGACCATTTTGATCCTTTTGTGAATGACTCTAACTCGGTGCATTTTGTTTGTCCAAACTAGTTTTACAAGCCTGTAGTAGTGATACAATACTAGTAATCTTGTTTTGTTAGTTTAATCTTAGACGTGTTGTGTTGTATATAGTTAGCAAGTTGGGTAAAATTTAAGAGGAATTCAATTGAAAAAATAACCTTAGAGAGAGGTATATATCCCTAAAAAAGTATTTATTCGAATGGCATAAGTTTGGGTTTATTGCATTTTCTGCTAATAAGAAAATATGGCATTATTTCCTTTCAACAATTTTACTTTCATGGCATGGTACTGATAAAATTATGGTATAAAATTGTTTTTACTTATCGAGACTCATTTTTTGCACCTTTTTTATGTGTCTGTGCACCCATCTTCCCTTCGAAATCCGATAATAGTCGTCACGTCATTTGCTTAGGGAATTTTTTAATTAAAAGTTTGCGATCACCCCCATACCATACCAAAATCCTAAATACTTAGTGATTTTTCTACCCATTCTTTTGTTCTAATCATGCTCCAGAGTTCTGGCCATTTAAAAAGATGATGGAGCTCCGAAACTCAAAAATTTAGTTTACCTGACTTTTTTTGATACTCGAAAAATTAGCTAAAATATAAGGTAAAGCTTTGGAGGTTACTCTGAAGCTCCGTGGAACGTTGACTATCTTGAATACGCTCCTCGCTTTACTACCCACATTGATGTAGAAGCTGGTAACAGTTTGCGTTATAAAAATAAATTATATGAGCTTTATATCTTTTTTATCACCTTTTTAAAAATAAATATATGATTCGTGGTGGATGGACATTATTTTAATATAAAGTAATTTATTTTTAGTTTTTTATGTTGCGTTGCCATTTGATAATCAACGCAACACAAGAGGTGATTGTAGCTTCTTTCTGTAAAAAGAGCTATACAAATATTTTGCTTGATTTGTATCCTTTAAAAGTGGTTTTGTAAAAATAGCAATTTATTATTAATTAGTACTGCGTGTTAGGTTTGCTTACTGTAATTATAGAGCTTTTGTTTTATAGTAAATTATCTAATAAATAATGCTATCTTCACATACATTACACAATCCTCACAAAGATACATTTACACATAAAACGATAAAAAATGAAATACCGATTTAAATAGGTTTTTTTAAAAATTTAGTTTACAAAATAATTAAGGGCATTACCAAGAATACATGAAAATTAATTAATAAAGAAAGGAAGAATGAGAATTGAAGAACAAATTATACGGGCTATGTGTGGATCCAACCTAAATGCATACGTATGCATATGTTTATATGTATACCTATGCATATGTTATGCATACGTATGCATAATTTTTAGTTATATGCATACGTGTGCATTTTTCCGGAAAGTATATGCATTTTTTGAAACTTTTATGCATACGTATGCATTTTTTTCTAACTTTTATGCATACGTATTCATAAAAATTACAAAAAAATGCATACGTATGCATAAAAGTTAGAAAAAAATGCATATGTATGCATAAAAGTCAAAAAAATGCATACGTATGCATATAAACATATGCATACGTATGCATTTAGGTTGGATCCACACATAGTCCGTATAATTTGTTCTTCAATTCTCATTCTTATTTTCTTTATTAATTAATTTTCATGTATTCTTGGCATTACCTTATTATTGATAAAATTATTTTAAACATGGAGCTCCAGGGGTTGCTCCAGAGCTAAAAGTGGAACTCCGGGAAACGCCCTTAGTGTAAAGCCATATTCACGAAATCAGGGAGGCCTTGCCAGTGTGTCATGTACATCTTTTTAACAATGAAGTGTGTGCGTTTTGGCGTTTTTAAAAACAAAAAAGGACTTAAAAATTAGTAATTAAATGCATTTAATAAATCTCAGATTATTTGTAAATTACGTAAACTTTCTTTGATCGAAATTTTCAGTTTCGATCAACTCACAAATAGCTTTGTTTGTTTTTAAAGAAAAAGGCCAAAAAAAACTTGATTGTCATGAGGGTACATGACACTTTGTTGGCGTGTGACACGCCAACAAAGTTTGATTGACATTGATGCATTGACGATATTTGATTACAAAATAACTTTAAAAAGTTTGGATAAAACTTATGTAAACTAATAAATACATCAATTTAACAAATTTTGAACTGATTTTGGAATATAAATGTCAATTTTAATTTTGTTAACGGTTAAATCCACTGATTTTTGTTGTAAAAAGGCTGGATTCCAAAATATTTTACGTTTCAATTCTTTTTTTAACATCATAACTACAGAACTTTAATGGGATTCTCATGTCACCCATTACAGTTTTACGAGGTTGGCAAGATTTAACTCGACTATAGTTAAATAATATGGTATAAAATTTATTAGCAACGAAATTGCCAGACACAAAGTGTTTTAGTCCATATGCCCCTAACGGATAGATTAATTTATAAACCAATCAAAAAATTCCTTAAGCAAATGACGTGACGACTATTATCGGTTTTCGGAAGGAAGATGGGTGCACAAACACATAAAAAGGTGCAAAAAATAAGACTCCATAAGTAAAAACGATTTTATACCATAATTTTATCAGTACCATGAAAGTAAAATTGTTCAAAGGAAGGAAAAAAATGCCATATTTTCTTATTAGCGGAAAATGCAATAAACCCAAACTTATGTCATTCGAATAAATACTTTTTCAGGGATATACTTCCCTCTAAGGTTATTTTTTCAATTGAATTCCTCTTAAATTTTACCCTAATTTGCTAGCTATATACAACACAAAACGTCGAAGATTAAACTAACAAAACAAGATTACTAGTATTGTATCACTACTACAGGCTTGTAAAACTAGTTTGGACAAACAAAATGCACCGAGTTAGAGTCAGTCACAAAAGGATCCAAATGGTCTTTAACGATATCTGAGTTTTCTATTTTAAACACAATTTATATAATTAATTATACAATTTAGTGTCGCATTTAATTTGGAAAGTGTATTCTGAGCCTTAAACGAGCAGCACTGTTACAAAATAAAATTTCCATACCAAATTACTACCCAAACAAACTATACCTTTAATACCGAATCAAGCAGGCTGAATTTAAAACGATTATTGCCTTGAGCCAGAGACGTCTAAATACCAAATTTGAATACAATTTATGCTTATATAATAAAAAAAGTCTTTTCCGGCGATATTACGACTGATTTTCGATTTTTACAATGCTCATTTAGACCTGTGCACGGTCTGGAAATGCCCCCCCCCCGCTTTATTGGAAAATTTGCCGCCCCCCGCCAAAAAATCAAAAAATTCCCTAAAATTATGACGCAATTTTGACCTATGATGACGCCATCAACGTGAATTTTTTGCAGTTTTTAGCCTATTTTAATGTATTTTTAACCATTTTAGACATATTTTTACCTTATTTTCGCTTTTTTTGTTCCTTTTTTCCCTTTTCCCTTCTTTATTCTTCTTTTTTCCTCTTTTTTTTCTTTCTCCCCTGCTTGCCCCCCATTTTATTGCCCCCCTTCGTTTCAAAAAAGTTGACCCCCCGTTTTGGAATCGCCCACGCCCGCCCTCAATAAAACCACGCGGGGAGGGGCGAGGCACAGGTCTGCTCATTTAAGATGCACTTGCTCTTTTTGGTCTTGAACCAAAAAAAAATAAATTTATGCATCAAAAAACTCTCAAGACTTATTTCTGAAAAAAATTTATAAGCTAAGTGATTTATAATTACGTTTTATACAAAATTTATTCGCTGACCACACTTAAATATAGGAAAGGTTTTCAAATAAGCGTGTTCCGTGTAAATTATTTATGAATATCGATAGATCCACCAAAACCGAATAATAGTATTTACTGCAGGTGCACGCAGAAAATATTTCTCCAAGATTTCTTGTCTCGAATCACCTGCTTCATTTTTTCCATTCACAACAAACAAAGTATTAAAAACGCGGGCGACAATAAACAATAAGTATATCAGCTAATCTATATTAAAACCGAGCTAACAAACACCCAGCGCTTTAAAATTTTCACAGTCCAATTCCAATAGTACACCTCGGAAAAAGGGCAATCCCGGTCACAGAATAAAAATATTCACTGCAAACTATTTCCAAAAAACCATTGAAATACATAGCACAACAGTCTTATACATGCGATTTGTGTATCATTTTATGGAGTTAAATAAATAAGTTCCACTGCTACTTAATTTCTGCATTCTGAGTCCGAGTTTGTCAACGTTGATTTTCAAAGTTTACGCCGAGTGGACCTGAGCTTTCGTAGTTAACCAGTAAGGACGGTACAACAGAAAATTTAATTCAAATTTGACGAAAAAAAGGTTAGATAACAGACAGTCTTAAATAAGATTGACAAAACAGGGAAAGGAAAATAAGCAGTGAGAAAGTATACTACGTTTTTGCTGCAGATAAACTGCTACAGAGAAAAAAAAATAAAGATAACCTTGAGCTTAAAAACTATAAAAATGTTATAATAAAATTTTGTTTTAAGTTTTCTCGGGTAGTTAAGACGTGTTTTGGTATACCTGTCTTGCGGGTTTAAGTACGATTTTAGAAAAAAGCTGAGATCTTATTCGAAGTAAAATTTCGCAAGCGTTTAAAATGTACCAATTTTATAATGTTAATGATGAGCCCCAATCTTTACATTATTTATATTAGTGGTAAAAAATACGTATAAAGTTAAGAGCAAAACGTATTTTTTAAAATAATTTTTAAATATTTTAAACTCTTCATTATTATTTTTTTGCTTTATTACTCTTATTTATCTTGGTCTATAATTAAAGTTTTATTTTACTGGCGTTTTTTGTGTTTATTTTCACTCTTTTTTAGTTGTTTGTTTTTATTGTGAAAATAAAACATCATAATGTTTATAGCTTTTATACTAGATTTGGATGAAAAAAATAATTTGCACGAGAGAAATTTTATAAAAATTGTTTCGCCTAAAACGTAAATATTATTCTTTTGCCATAAAAAAGAGTTTTGGCGTTTGCTGTCCGTTCTTACTGGGGTGGTGGTGGTGGGCTTAGAGGTCTAGGAGGATGGTACGGGGATCTTCGACCGCCTGCTTAATCTTTCGGAGAAAAAGAACGGCTTCCCTTCCGTCTATGAGTCTATGGTCGTACGTCAATGCCACCGTCATCATAGGACGGATTTCCACCTGAAAAATGCGGATGTGTCAGTGTGTGGATAATATTGTTTTGTAATATAGGTTTACGATTACTCAATAGTATAATAGCAGGGTATCGCAGTTTATTTATTATTCTTGTGTAATTATGGAACTCACACCTATTATTAAAGCAATACAGCATTATATTACTAAAAGCCAATACAAAAGATTTTTATAACTAAAGACGGATTTCTATCAGGGTGAAATAAAAGAGTGGTAAAGTAACCATTCGTTCTACGAGAAAATATCACGTGAAAAGAAACACCTGACCCAACTTAATAATAATTGATTACATCACTAATGCTTTTTTTATTTTTTTAGGCTCGCGTGTTTATTCTTAATTTCTTCCTGACGGAGAGCGGTTACGCCCTTAATTCCAGCCTGAAAGATTTTAGCTTTAATAACTCAATAAAATGGCGGTGCATCTTTTGACTGTTTTAAGATATCTCTTCCACGATTATTTCTATCCCTTTTATGAATTTAGATACAGGACATAAGCCAAATCTATGGCGGACTTTACCTCTCTGTTAGCCTCAAAACTATGTTTATTTCTAGAAAATTTAGCCTTTCATTTGTTTTTAATTTTAGACTCCACTAAACGCTGGGAACAAAACGGATATAAGCCGGCCCTTCATACGTAGACATTTTAAAGTATTGTGCTTGTCATAACTTATAACCAACTAAATATTGCTTCTATAAGTGTTTGTTCGTTACCTGAGCTTATCTCCCAAGGCAGATTCAACGGCCTCTGACGGCTGGGAGAGGGGGTTTTACAGTAGGGTGTTTGGATTTTTGACAATCAGGGGGAGGGCCATACTCTAGGGTGTAAAAAACACGGCAGAGTACGAGAGTCAAAAGGGTCTTTGTGAGAGGCATAGGTACGAAAGGGAGGGGTCCACGTCCCCCTCCCCTAGCCTCGGAATTTTGGGACCCCCCCTAGACAAAAATCTAGGGGGCCCAACCCTCCCCCCAAATTTCCGAATTTTTTACCCCTGACTCCCCTGTAGAATTTGAAATCTGACCCTCCACCCTCCCCCCTCAGGAAAATATTAGGTACTTTTTTATATTAAATTTTCTTTGAAAAACGTGAATTTTCATCACATATTCATGCTTTTACACTCTTTTTATACCAGAATATCGCTTTTTATTCAATAAAATGTAGTATTATCTTATAAAAAGAACAATTATTAAAGTTATTATGGTTTAAAACTGTTTTGCTTTGGACACCGGACCCCACCTAACTCCCCTCTAGATTTCAAAATGTCGCACCCCCATAAAATGCTAGGGGGGGTCCGGACCCCCCTGGGACCCCCTCCTAGAATTCAAAATTCGATTTACCCCGGGTAACCACCCCCCTAGCTTCCCCTACCGTTCTCACTTATGGTGAGAGGGAGGGATAAAGATAATGCGTTTGCAGCATTTAAGTTTTAATACTTTAAATACACTAAGAAAGTTTATAACAATAAATTGTAGTTTGATTTAAAGGCTTAGCTTAATATTGATAAACAATTAAAACATTTTGTTTCCATGTATGCTTGTTGAGGGGAGGGTCAAAAACAGTGGTTGGGAGAGAGGATGGACTCACGAGGGTAATAGCGAGGGAAATGGGGGTGGTCAAAAATGGGTCTTTGGGGGGAGGGGAAGGGTAGCCCTCCTGGGTTTTCGGGGGAATAGGGGGAAGGCCACACGGTACCCTTAGGTGATCTATGTTTTGCAAAAGCACTAAGACTAGTCAGGAAGGGACCGAAAACCAATTTACTCCCATATTTGAAGTATGGTTTGAGCAGACAGAGAAATATTCTGAAATCTGAGTTGGAGAGGGAGGGGGGGGGGAGAGTCGTTAGTTCTAAAGTTTTGTTGGAGCAAATTTGGATCGAACAATATTTTTCACCTATTACTTTTAACCTATTAATTCTCTACAATAATATAAATATCTAATAACCAGCATTATATTTTGCTATAAAAAAAGAGCAAAAATACTGATTTCATTCTCCAATAATTTTTAAAGTACAAACTCTGGGTTCCAGACGGCAGCAAAATCATAATAACGTAATACCCATCCGAAAATTCTCCAAACAAAGGAGAAGATTTAGAGCCCACGTACTTTTCCATTGATTGCCACGGGTCTGTCCACGATGTTGTGCATTCCCAGAATCGCCGACTGCGGGGGGTTGATGATCGGGGTGCCGTACAAGGAGCCGAATACCCCTCCGTTGGAAATCGTGAACGTGCCTCCTTCCATCTCTTCAATAGCCAGCTTTCCGTCTCTTGCCTAAACTAATTGATTTAATTTGTTTCTATTAGTCATTTTAAACACTGAATCGAAACCTCAAAGTAATTTAATATAGAAAATAATGACTATTTTATAACTAAAAATGTTAAAAATTCAAAGATAGGTGTTTTTGGTCGGGTCCGCTAGGGGGAGGGGTCCACCCCGGGTGGAAGGCCAAATTTTTTTAGGGGGGGGGGGTCCTGGGGGGCCGGACCCCCCTGGCTTTTTCGAGGGCCGTCGCCCCCGGGTGTGAGATTTTAACTTTAGGGGTGGGGTCAGGGGGGTCTAATTTTTTAACAAAATTTTTTTAACTCAATAATTTAAGTGTTTTTAGGTCTAATATTGAATTTTATGTATTAAAACAGCCTATTTAGGCCTAAAAAGTGTATTTAAACACTGTTTTAAACTAAAAACCCGTGTTTTTGACAGTAAATAAAAAAAATATACTTGCAAATTGGTCGGGAGGCGGGGAGCAGAGGGGTCAGCCTCGCTAGGCGGGGTCAGGCCGGACCGCTCTCGAGCTTAGGGGGGAGGGGGGCCCCCTGAATTTTTTCTAGGGGGGGGGGGGTCCAAAATTTTGGCTCTAAGTGGGGTACACCCCTCTGTCCCCCCCCCAAAAACACCTATGAAGATAATATAGGCGCTGAATAAGAAAATTACTTTAACTCCCAGTTCGTTAATGGCCGATTCGATAGCAGCGTAATCCAGAGACTCCACGTTCCTTAGCACCGGGACGACCAGCCCTTTCGGCGTGGCCACGGCGACAGAAATATCCACAAAATGGCGGTAGATAATTTCCTGCTCGTCGATCACTAAATTTACTAGCTACAGTTTTAAATATAATCAATAATTTTTTGAGACGGAGGGTCAGACCTGTGCACGGTCTGGAAATGCCCCCCCCCGCTTTATTTGAGGATTTGCCCTTTCCCCGCCAAAAAAATCAAAAAGTACCTACCCTAAAATTATGACATTATTTTTGACCTATGATTACGCCATCATTGTGATTTTTTTCAGTTTTTAGCCTATTTCAATGTATTTTAAGCCATTTCGACCTATTTTTACCTTATTTTCGCTTTTTTGTCTCTTTTTTCCCTTTTCCCTCTTTTTTCTCCTTTTTTTTCTTTCTCCCTTGCTTGCCTCTCCCGCTTCAAAAAGTTGCCCCCGTGCCGCCGTGCCCCCCGTTTTTGGAATTTCCCCCCTCACAATAAAACCCCGGGGGGGGGAGAGGCAGTGCACAACAAGTCTGGAGAGTGCAGTAAGGCCAGTCACTTTCCTTCCCGTTTAGCGCCGCAATTTTCTACCTCCCCCCCACAAGAAAAAGCGGAGGCACTTTTCCAGCAAAATTTCGCCTGAATGCTAAGTTTCCGGGGGGTGTGATTGTTTTTTTATTATTTAAAGCACGGAAATACTCTTAAAATCCAATATTTGGTTAAAAGCAAACGGATTTGGGTGACACTTTTTTAAACGTAAGCCTTGGTAGCAAAAATTTAAGTATTACATTAAACTTAAACATTTTTATAATGTTAAAATAAAAAAATACAACTAAAACGACTGGATTTTGTCTTACATTAAACTTTGAAACGTTTATGCACTGTATTACTTACCCGCATTAACAACAGGTTGGTCCTGAAGCGCGAAGGCAGTGGCTTTCACAAACGGGGACATAAAACTAAGTTTGACACCGTGTTTTTTCACAAAAGCGTCTTGATACTTTTTTCGCAGTTCAACAACGTTACTAAAATTACCGTAATAAATTATTTTAAAAGTAAAATAAACTACTGATACAAACTGGTACAAATTTATTTTGCTAGGAATTCCAACCGTATTTTGCAATTCATTTATTAAATCTAATTAAGAAGAAAAAACTGTAATAACAAATCCAAATTCGTATGTAATTAGTATTCATTACTTTTAACAAAAAAAATCAGGTTTTCAATAATAATAATAACAACACTTTTCAATAATAAATATTTTTTATGGATTGGTAAAATCGGTTATTCGTTCGACCTAAATAATTTGCCATCAACCCTTAGTACCACGAAAATGGTTTTTTTTTTTTTGAAGAAAGAAATACAATACTACTCTGAATTTAGTTTAAACAATTAAGTAAAAATACACAAATACTCTATAAATTCAATTAAACCCTGCCTATTATCTAACAAAATGTAATAATTATAGTCTTTCCTTACCTCATATCAATTTCATTAAAGGTAGTAAGCATGGCATAAGTGTTTTGCGCATCTTTTAGACGTTCCGCGATTCTCAGCCGCATTCGGTTCATACGCACCTAAAAATTTTTAAAATTAAAACCGGAAATCGGGAAGGAAAAATGAGCTTTACTTTTCAAATCGCAAAAATTATCTTTAAATCGAAAGCCAATACAATTTTATACCATAAACGTAGTTAAATATTTTTAGTAGTTTTGTTAAAAAGAGAAAAAGATGACTTTAAAACAGACAGATTTTAAAACTCTAGAATTTTGGCTTAACAGTCATTTTTTGAGTTATAATAACGAGCCGCTGGAGGCGAAATTTTTTTAAAATATGCACTAAAAACTGCTTAAAAATTGTCCCCTGGTGTTTGCGTGAACATACATTTTACTTTAGTTTTTTTTACCTAATTTCTGCACAATTATGTCTGATCTTCAAAATTATTAGGCGATGAAATTTTATATAACACAAATATCTATTTTCTGGTGTCTTTAAATTTTGCGAATGAGTATGGTGTAAGTTATAATAACAAAAAAATATTACTGATAATATTAATTTTACTGTATATATGTATATAAATCTGACCTTCCCGCGTAACGGTAAAATTTTTATATTGATTAATTGCTGATTTTAGAATGCAATAAGATTTTTATTAAATTTTTACTCAATATTTAAAAAGTAAAAAAAAATCTATACAAACTGCCACGCTTCACCCTAAGGGGAGATGGTAAGGCCGATAACCCCACAAGTGTAAAAACCATTCTTATGGGGTTTTATAAAAATTGAAAATGAGGCGGAAAAAAAGCGGGTAATTAGAAAAACCTTAAAACTTTATTAATGGGATTTTCACAAAAAATTATAGAAATGCAAAAAGACAATGCAGTATACCATCAGAAAATAAGTAACACATGATGTTATATTGCGTATATATTAGTAAATTTTAAAACAGCCATTATCAAATAAGCCTGCAAAAAATAATAAAAGCTATAAAAAATGAAGCCATTATTGAACTGTTGAAGAAGCAGAAACGAAACTAAAAGAGTATATAACTGCGGCAATGTACTTGAAATAAATAAAAATTAGATTTTTACACAAATTAGGGAATAATTTTCTACATTATTTACCTTCCACTTCCACATATTTTGAAACCGAAGAGATTTAAGTGATTATATAAGACTGCTTAAGCAATATTTAGCAATAATAAGTTACCTATTTCAATTATTGTCAAAATAAAAATTATCATTTCATTAAAAACGCTTATATATTTACTTCATTCGCGCCGTAGGCGCGAAATTTTGAAAAAATTTTTTTCAAACTTATAAAATTATCATACATTTAATGTTTCCAAAACGTAAAAATCTCCTTGACTTCTGAGAGCTCTCCCTCTGCTTCTTACCTGACTCACTCGGAAACCTAGAACCCATCCCCCCCCTCACATACGGGCGGAGTGTCCGGCTATAGGTATAACTCCTTTGCCCCAAAATGATACGTTTGGAAGAAGGAGGTTTCATTACAATTCCAAGAGGTACCGGTACGATTTTCAAAAACATGTTCGTTTATTTCCATGTTTAACTCAAATTTAATATATCGACACTTACTCGGTTATTAGTGCGGTGTTTAGTAATGGCTTTGTCTCCAGCGCCACTAGGATGATGCCCTGAGGCCGGTGGTGCTGCCCTAAAAGAGGAGGCAGAGTTGACACGGGTTCCGGTTTGTCAGGTATCATAGGAGCTTTCAGCAACGGCGGGACCAGTACCAGGGAGCTGGGAATTGCTGCTAAATTGAAACAAAAATGATTGTTAAAACATAATGAAGACAATAAAAAAATTCATTTTATAAGCAAAAACAAAAAGAACAATAACATAATGAAGTCTTAATTTTTTTTAGTAGTTAGAAGTAAAGAAAATGTACCATTGGTCACAATGTTTAAGAAATTAAAACAACATCTTGTTTTTGAAAAATGTTAAATTAAACCGCAAAAAATGAGAAAAGAGTTTTAGAGGTTTTTGGTAACTATGTAAAAGTAACATAATATCAATGCTTCAATACATTTTTAAGTATGTAACTTTCTGTGTTTTTGTTTGGGGGCAAGAGCCGAGCCATGGATTGTTCACTATGACCCACTTGAGTTTTATATCACCACTGTTCCTGGGATCAGGTTTTGGCTAAATAGCCAGACCCCTCACAGGGCTCATTTTAGGGATTGGCATGAGGTCAGAAATAGTAATATAAGATTTGCTTTCAAAAAATATGAAACAAAATAATAAACTAACAAAACTAAACTAAAATCAGAAATAAAACCTAAAATAAAATGAAATAAAATTTTTATATATGTATGCGTATGTGCAAATTTTGGTCAAAATTCAGTTGTCTCATTTTAAACATATATTTTTGGACAAAAAATTCATGTACAGTCGGACATGTATATATATATATAAGAATAATTTAATGATCAGATCACTAAATTAATATTTATACTAAGCATCATTTATGCATAGTTTAATTCTATTATATATATATATATATATATATATATATATATATATATATATATATATATATATATATATATATATATATATATATGTATATATATATATACATAAGATTTGAAAATTTACTTAAGTTTTATTAGTCTTCGGGTTCTTTTTTAAACTTGTTTTGTTTTTTTGCTTCTCTTTTTCAACTATTTTTTTTCTATTACTATGCAAATTTATTAACTGGAATAATCTCAAAAAAGGAAATAGAAACCGTAGACATGATATTTTTACTATTGAATAGACAGATTGGCTATCATAATTAGTGTTTAGCTTACCAGGTTTTGCAGCGGGTGGAGGTGGTGGAGGAGGAGCTTCTTTCTTTGCAGCAGCGGGTTCCCGGCTCCTGTTTTGCTGCTTTTGGCGGCGCTGCTGCTAAAAAAAATTGAAAAACATTTTACGAGTTTTAAAGATAAAGCTTGGAGCTAATAAAGAGTGTCAACGCAACGAAGTAGGTAGCTTCAACACAGCAATCATAGGTGTTTTTGGGGGGTACAAAGGGGTCCACCCCCCTAGAGCCAAAATTTTGGACCCCCCTAGAAAAAATTCAGGGGCCCCCCACTCCCCCCCAAAGCTTGAGAGCGGTCCGGCCTGACCCCCCTAGCGAGGCTGACCCCCTTCTCCCCTCCCGACCAATTTGGAAGTATACTTTTTATTTACTGCCAAAAACACGGTTTTTTAGTTAAAAACAGTGTTTAAATACACTTTTTAGGCCTAAATAGGCTGCTTTAATACATAAAATTCAATATTAGACCTAAAAACACTTAATTATTGAGTTAAAAAATTTTGCTAAAAATTGGACTCCCCCCCTTAATTTTGAAATCTCGCACCCGGGGTCGACCCCCCCCCCTAAAAAGCCAGGGGTTGACCCCCCTGGACCCCCCTAGACAATTTTGGCCTTCCACCCGGGGGTGGACCCCCCTCCCTAGCGGACCCGACCAAAAACACCTATGACAATCTGTTGCGGAAATCGAAAATGGGGAAGGCCAATAGCTTTAACTAATTTTCAGCCCCCAAGGATTGTCACACAAACTAAGACTGCCGTCAAACCGGCAGCTTGAATGGCTGTCTAAAATACTGTTAAAGTTAGTTGTATATTCAACACACGTTAACCTTCCCAAATAAAACTTAAATCAATATCCACACGATAAAACTAAACTGTCAACCTAAATAGTATCCAATGCAACAAATAAATTCTCCTAGCAGCTTCAGCTTTATTCTAAACAATACATCTGCAAAAACAGTTCCACCGTGCTGCGAAAGTTTTTAA